>CAMZMU010000083.1:2448401-2704745 GCA_947311845.1 Poa pratensis
TTCCTTTGAGTCGATGTATAGATGGGCTCTAACTCATCCTTTGACGATTTCGGAGTATGAGAATCTGAAGAAACTGTTGAAACCAGATTTCGAAGACATGGTTCCTTGGTACTCTGGGTATGTTATTGGTCAATACATAAGCTCTTATAATCCACTTGATGTTGTAAAAATGGTTGACTGTTTATCGATATATTGTGCAGGACCTCAACGGATTTATTTAAAACTGTTTTCGACCTCATGGTATCGGTGACACTCTTCGTTGGTCGATTTGACATGCGTATGATGCAGGTGATCTTTGATTTTCATGCCTTCGGTTATCATTTTGGTTTTGGAATTTTCTTTTTTGTTTCCTTCAGTTTTTGCTTGTCCTAGAATTCCCTAATTTCCGGAGTTATGTTCTTGTGCTCTTAAGTGCTTCCAGGTTGTTAATTATTTTTGCAGTTCCTAGTCGAGCTTATTGTTCTGTTAAACGATTGACATTTTTTCTTAACCCATCCAGGCTGCTATGACCAAAACTCCAGATGAATCCAAGAGCAGCGAACTTTTATACGATCATCTTGATGGAAAAGACGAACTTTGGTTTGACTTCATTGCAGATACTGGCGATGGTGGCAACTCTACATATGCTATAGCACGCTTACTTGCTCAACCTTCTCTAGTCATAAAATCTGATGATTCCAGGCTTACATTTCCCCGGGAGAACTACTACTTATTGGTGGAGACCTTGCGTATGTTGCAGACTTTGATGATACAGTTTACATTATTAGAAGATTCAATTGATCTTTGATATTTAATGACTAGCAAATGTTTTGCTTGTGATATTTTTTAGCAAGTTGCATTCTTTATATCATATGTCATTTTAATTTTTTTCCAGCTCTTATACTTGGTTTGGGATTTTCGATGTTGATCTTGGATTAAGCTTTTCAGAAAGATGGTGATTGTTCCATTCTCTTGCAGATATCCAAATCCATCCTCATTTTCGTATGAGCGGCGTTTTTTCTGTCCTTTTGAGTATGCTCTGCAGCCTCCTGCTTGGTATACTCCTGAACATATAGCATTGGAAAAACCTGAGCTTCCCCTTGGAGTTTCTGAGATCAGGCAGTATAAGGGACCACAATGTTTTTTGATTCCTGGAAACCATGGTACATATAACTTAATGTCATCTTGCGCTGTACTTTGTTTTTATGAAATTTATGTACCCTGTCTTCTTCCTTGCCTATCAATGTTACATTTTTTTTTACAAATGATGGCTTGACATGGAAGAAGTAAACTCTATATTTCTACTACATTATTGTAGATTGACATTTTGTAAATAAGAGTGACAAAACCTGACCTGTTTTCGAGCAGATTGGTTTGATGGACTACACACATTCATGAGGTATATCTGTCATAAGAGCTGGCTTGGTGGGTGGTTTCTTCCCCAGAAAAGGAGTTATTTTGCATTAAAGCTTCCCAATGGGTGGTGGGTTTTTGGTCTTGACCAAGCTCTTCATGGTGACATTGATGTTTACCAGTTCAAATTTTTTGCAGAGTTATGTCAACAAAGGTAATTACATCCTTGATGTATGTGAAATTGTTTTTGTGGCAGCTCTATGATTTTCATTTATTAATTTAATGATTCAGTAGATTATGATTGTGATCAGTGCTAGTGCATATTTTCTTTATTATGCATTACGATTTGCTGCATGTTGATTTTTAAGTATTACTGGAATTTATGCAGGTTGGAGAAAATGATTCAGTAATCCTTATAACTCATGAGCCAAATTGGCTTCTTGATTGGTACTGGAGTGATAAAACTGGAAAAAATGTAACATATTTAATACGTGAGTACCTCAAGGGAAGATGCAAACTGCGGATGGCTGGCGACCTGCACCATTATATGCGTCATTCTTGCACCGAGTCCAAAGAACCAGTACATGTGCAACACTTGCTTGTAAATGGCTGTGGTGGAGCCTTTTTGCATCCAACACATGTCTTTAAAAACTTCAAGGAATGCTATGGGAACAAGTATGAAACAAAGGCTGCATATCCTTCTTATGATGAATCAAGCAAGGTAAGGTTAACTCCTACATTTGTATCTTTGAGTTCATTTCATAACAGGGTTGCTCTTGGAATAATATTGTTGCCAACTGACTTTTATCTTTTCTTTCTCCATTAAGATTGCCCTTGGTAATATATTGAAATTCCGAAGAAAAAATTGGCAATTTGATGTCATTGGTGGTGTTGTGTACTTCATATTGGTTTTCTCAATGTTTCCACAGGTGAGAGACTAGATAAGATTAATTGTGTAGTTCTTGGAAAATTATCAAGTTCTGATATCACAGTAGTGCTTAGTTTTTCTTAATTCTGTCTTTTATGGCCTGACGTATGTATGATGTTCTTCTTCAGTGCGACTCGTTCCGAATCTTACATGAAGATTCTTGGGTGACCGTATGAATACTTCTTCATTGCAATGTGGAATGCTGTATTTGAGATTCTCGAGCGGTCTTATGTATCCCTGGCTGGTGTTGTCACTCTGTTGATGGTATCATTTTGTTTTGTACCCACAAAACTATCACGTAGAAACCGTGCTTTGCTGGTTTTCTTCATGCTACTGCCCATATAACTTCAGCAGTACTACTGATGCTGCTTATGGAACTGGGTATTGAGATATGCATCCGCAACCATCTATTAGCAACTTCAGGTTTGGTTTCTCACTTCAATCTGCGTCCATCATTGCTCGATTAAGATGTTATGTTTCGTCATCTTGAATCCTTGTGTACCGATTGGTGACAGAAAAATTGTCCATTGATACATTTGTTTTAAGACAATGCGCTTCCAATTCTTTTCTCCATGTTTTACTGATTTGCTGCACAACAATGTAAAACTATATGTTGGATTATTCAATCACAGGCTACCACACCCTCTACGAATGGTACCGCAAGGCGGAAGTGAGCATTTTCCCGACCCGACGGGACTTCGCGCACGTCTGGAACACTGGACTTTCGGGCTTTACCCAGCGTGTATCAAGTACCTCATGTCTGCGTTCGACATCCCCGAGGTCATCCTCTGAACCATAATGCAAAGATCAACTTCTGCCGATGGGCTTTACCCTTTTTTCACCGTTGTCCGTTTCTCTTTCCAGGTCATGGCAGTAACCAGAACCACAATCTGCAGAAAGGAATAGAGTCCCTCCCTCGGGGAGGCGCCATCATCTACTATGTCTGTGTCTTCCTTTACTTCTGGGTGCTGTCGACGCCCGTTGTGTCGATGGTGTTCGGGAGCTACCTGTACATCTGCATAAACTGGTTCCACATCCATTTCGACGAGGCCTTCTCCTCCCTGCGGATCGCCAACTACAAGGCGTTCACGCGGTTCCACATCAAGAAGAACGGAGACCTCGAGGTGTTCACCCTGGCTGTGGACAAGGTAATTTCTCTGCAAACTTTCTTTAATCGTGTCTGCTCTTATAGTTGATGCATGGTGACTCACACGAGTTGTCAATCCCAGGTGCCGAAAGAATGGATGCTGGACCCAGACTGGGACATGGAGCCCAAGGAGCCGTTCCAGATGAGCCACAGCAGGCGGTTCCCGAGCAAGTGGCGAGCTGCCCCAGGGTGGACGGAGCCGACCGGTGCGGTGCGGGTTGTCGACCAGTTTGTCATCCCACGAGCAACCACAGACCCTCTCTCCCTGGACTCCGATACGTGATTGACCGACTTGTAGGCGATGTAAAACTTGTAATGTGTAACAGTGTAGTTCATCTCGTGCTACCTGTGTTGCGAAAAGGTTGTACAGTGATCTAATGTGTATTCTGACATAGCTTAGAACAAAGGTAGTAGAAAAATGATAGGGGAATGTAAGATCATGGGAGGGTGGATGCTGTAGCTCTGTTCTGAAATGATGAAACCTTAGATGGTTTCTGGTCCACCTGTTATATTCGATGCTCGGTTCGTTATAGTTTGAATATGTTATGCTTACTTCATAAATATCAAAAGTTTAATCTTCTTTGATTATATAGTTCGAAATGAGTTTCTATATAATTGTAGAAGTTTATTAACAATATAATATTTTCCTTGTGTGTTATAGAAAATAATTAGTCAAGGGTCAAAATATCTTGGAAGAGGGTGCCAATGTCTAAAAAACTTCTAATCTTTTTATGGCATGGAGTGATTATATGACAGTTCACTGGGCTCCTGTAAATTGTTTTTATTTTGGTACAGTTTTAAGTATAGCTTTACTCTGGTACCTTCCATAGTGCCAGATGCAGGTTGTGCTATCGGATGATTGCCTTAGACCAGTTTTCATCTACGTTTTACAAGCAAGTCCCTGTTGCATTCACCTGCATGAAAACATAGTAGCAGCAAGAACACACAGACGGCATGAACAAGACTATCTTTGATCATAAGCAGCAGCTGCAGAACAACACAAGAGTATTGATGATTTTCGTAACAGATATAATATTTCATTGATAAACGAAGTAAAGTTGTCGTGCCTCATAAAGCCAGTCATCTACAGAGTAGCATTCAGAAACCTATGATGGATGGCTCTAAGAAAGCACAAACCGATTCCCTATATTTTTTCCTCCCAAACACAAAATATCATCAAAATTTATCTTTCCCTACGTATCTATGATGCCAGACACTACCTGCTGCTGCTACTACTGTAACAGTTCAAGCCGGTACAAATTCTCGACGCAGATAAAAATTCGGTCGTCTGGCGGCGGTCTTCCGCTAACACTATCAGTTGCACCTGTGGTTGGTGCTTGCATCAGGCTTCATTTCCATCTTCACGTCGCTGCTTTTAGCGCAGAAGCTTGGTTTAGCCTTCTCAGAGTCGTCGGACTTGCCCTTCCTGAGCTTGTCAAGCGCTTGCAGCAGGGATGAACCGAGGAGCGCTTGCAGCTTCGCCTCGTCCATCGTGTTCAGATCAGTGATATTCAGATCGAGCGTGACCTTCTCTGTGGGCGCATCGCTGTCAGATGACGGTAGATCTTGTTTGCTGATTGCCAGTAGATCTTGTTTGCTGACCGTCTCTTTTGAGTTTGAGCAGCTTGGTTTGTTGACGTTTACTTCAGAGGGCTTTTCTGCTTGTGTCTTGACAAAAGGGTCAGGACAAGGTGTGACGCCAAATTCCTCTACTAGGTCAGTGCCTACAGACGCAGGTTCATTTAGGTCAATAAAGAACTTGTTTCCTCCAGCTTCGACAGGGCTATCGTTCCTTTCCATTATGACATTCTCCTGGAGCTTGTTTTCGACAGTTTCGACAGGGCTATGACTCCTTTCCACAATGGCATTCTCTTGGAGCTTGTTTCCAACAGTTTCGACAGGGCTATGACTCCTTTCCATAATGGCATTCTCTTGGAGCTTGTTTCCAACAGTTTCGACAGGGCTGTGATTACTTTCAGTTATGACATTGCCATGGAGCTCCTTTCCATAACTAGCAGTATTGTTAGATTGCCCGAAAGAAGGGCGCACAAGCTTTCTTCTCTTCGCTTTATTATCACTACTACCTTCGTTTCCTGCATTTGTATCAAGGCTTGCCACTTCGCTGCGCCTCTTGAAGTTCAAGAAGGGAGGGTCTGCGCTTTCTTCTTCTCCTTCTTCTATTCCAGTTGGCAGGTTTAGCTCAGCAGGAGGATAAGTTGGATAAGGTCTGTCAATGTCCTGTTCACTGACCAGCTGTCTGCAAACATTTTCTGTAGGACTTCTAGTCTTGCTACTCCACTGTTCAGTTCTCTTAGAGAGTGTATAGAGCAGCTGGTTGAGTGAAGGGCCTGGAATTTCTTGGGAATGTGGTTGTGTCTTCATTGACATGCGAGAGAACACAGTCTTACGTGGACGCTGACTGGGTGCTGTCATGCTTTCAGCTCCTGCATCATCACTAGTATACGGTCGGCCTGATATGTACGCTCCAGTATCATTTCCAGAACCTGATGAGCCTGAAACAGCACGATTAAAATCACGTCTCGATTGCTCCTTTTCAAAGTCTTCAGCGCAATCAGGGATTGGGATGTAGCCAGTAAAGCTTTCTTTCTGTTGACTGATTGCTGATACTTCAGGGTACGCCGGGATACCTTGTTGAGTTAATTCCGGAGGTGTTAGGGACTTTTTCCTGTTTAAATGCTGATTCGCTTGGCATTGTTCGCAGTTGTCGTAATCATCCTCCAAGTTTGCATTGTGCTGTAGACTTGCCAGTGAAACATGAGGATATGAAGGGACATATGGAGTTGAGGACATAAAGTTTCTATCATCACCAGTTGGAACCTGTGTTGAATATCGAGAATATAACGAGCTGCTGCCTTCGTATGACTGGTCAACTGACAACCTAACTCCATCAGTTGGGCCTTGTGTGCTGCATCCAGAAAACAGCCTATTTTGCAGATAATTATGAGATAATGGGTATGACGGATTTGCAACAAAATGATCTCTGTAGTATGCAGGTGTTTGAGAGCAAGGAGCAGCCACTTGAGTTGAAGTGCCATCTATTGTTGAAACGTCTCGAAGATCTTCATGTCTATGATGATAAGGTAATCTTAGTTGGTTGCTGTGGATGGGAGCAGCTTGGAGTCCAAAAGGTACAGTTACCAAAGGCATCGACACATTTGGTTGTGTCTCAAAAGTAGGTGGCACAATTGGGTGCATGCTTGTAGAGGCAAAGGAGTTTGTCTCGACTGTTGAGATCTTGGGAGAAGTTGAGGCTATCAAAGTGTGGGATTGGTCGGCAGAAAGTGGAGAAATATTTGGACTCAAGCTCCTTTTGTCTGGTCCCCTCCTACTGGAGTAATCTTTTTCTGTAATGGCACTTGTTGAGTAATTGGAAATAGGACGTCCTACCCTTTTCTTGTCAAACAACCCATATAGGTTGACAACCTGCAGATGAAAAACACGATTAACCACCAAATCATAACCCTGCGAATGGAAGGTTCATGAATTTAAACTACAAGTTTTGTAGCAAACCTGCTGGCAGGAAAGGTCGAAGTAGAACTTTTTAGAGTTATAGTAGTTCTCTTCTATAGCAGGAAAAAACTCGTCTTCGGTGAGCGGTCTGCACTTCCAAACAATATTGAAGCAAACCTAGGGAAAAGAACAGCTCAAAACCGAATGAACAGTTATTACAGTTAATTAATCCCAATTTGTATTCTTGAAAAAAAACACAGTTCCCGCCAAGCATTAATTCTTATAGACGGATCATGGAACCATTATTTGCTAGGTTCACAATTACAAGCTGTATTCATATGCTTGAACGATCGGCTGGTAGTAAAAATGGATTTTTGACAATAAATGATAATATATAACTCCACCAACTTTTTTATACAGTAGTAATGAGCCATGTCCTCCTACCAATTGAATCTTTATTTGAACGAAAAATTGCAAGCCACAGATAATTGCATCACTACTTCCTCAAGTTCTCTAAGCCCAAGGCTGTAACAGAACTGTATTGTGGTGGATTAGTAATCAATAGTGAAGCTAACCTTTATAGACTGTTAACCGTACCCTTTTTCGCCATGTTTGCTATTATAAGTGGAAGGTATTCATATGCTTGAACGATTGGCTAGTAGTAGAAAATGTGTATCTCCGACAGTATATACATACAGGAGTAAATGACCATGCCTACCTACACTTAAGATTCTATATCTGAACCAAAACAAAATGGTGCAATAGCAATCGGATCATCAATAACCAAGAGGCAAATGAGAATTTACCTGCGCGGGATAGGTGCGGCCGGCGGAGCGGAATGCGGCCCTGCGAATGTCCATGCCGCCATCGGAGGTGGCCTCAAAGACCCCGTAGAGCTTGCGGTCGGTGTAGTCGAAGAGGAAGAGGGGCATCCCCCGCTTCACGCTGGCGACGAAGTGCTGGTACTCTGGCGGGAGGCCGAAGACGCCGGTGCCGAAGCAGTCCTCGCGCGTCTCGCTGTTGGACATGAAGATGGCGCCCGCCATCTCCGCCGCGGCGCCCTCCCGGAAGGAGCACCTCGGAAGCTGGAGCCTCCTCATCCTGGGCACGCGACAGTTTGGTTAGTATAAGATAGATGGACGGATCTTGATCGAGAATCATAATAAACTTTGTTATTATAAACAAAATTTGTGTTGAATGAAGCGGGATCAAATGTAATAGGTCGAGAATCAAAAGTAAGCAAAGAGGAAGAAAAGGCAGAGGATGCGAGGTGGTCCATGGTGGAAGTGTGCACGCGATGGCGACGCAAAGGGACTGTAAGTCAATAACAGTGGCAGGTTTCTGCACGTAATAACTAACTGGTGCGTGATGAAAAAGACGCTAGATTTAATTCGTCCGCGATGAGGCAGAGGGCCAAACGCACGAGCACGCAGGCAGCACATGAATGGCGGACCCCCAAAAATAGATCGAAAGTGGAAAAAGCAGGCGAACTATAGTTGGACTGAGAGGCGACCGACCAAGCGCGGATCCAGATTGGACTGGGCGAGGAACGAGCCCCGCCGGAATCGGCGGACCTCGGTGGACTGGACGCCGCACCAGCACGGCGTGATGAGCTACGATAAGCAGGGGGATAACAAGAAGGAGAAGGAGTGGAAGCAGGGAACATACGTGCGCGCGGAAGACTCTCCGGCGTCGGCGGCGGATGCTGGTTGTTGTCCGTCCACTAGTGACTCGTCTGCGGCGGCGGCGGCGGTGTTCTTGGAGAAGGGGAAGCGGCGGCGCGGGTGAAGTAGTATTTGTTGATGGAGATTGGGGGCAGGATGGCAACCGCTTGGGATTCGATTTGATTGGATTGGATTGGATTGGATTGGATACGATTCGTCTCCTGGGGTATCCTGCTCTATTATTTATCTCTCTCTATACCTGCCGGGAGGGAATTCGTTTCGGCTTCGGTTTGGTGGGGAGAGGAGAGGAAGCAGATAGCAGCTGGACTGCTCCGGCGCGCACGCGTGTCGCGTCATCGTGCCGACAGTAGCAGGGTACAACTAACTAACTGGACCGAAGCGAGTCGTGTCATGGCCCAGTCAATCCCATGGGCCGGCCGGCCGACAGCACAGGTAAAAGTCAACCCACTCCTAAAGGTAAAAGTCAACCCTCATGGTTTTTTTTCCCTGACAAT
Source organism: Poa pratensis (assembly GCA_947311845.1). Taxonomy (NCBI): domain Eukaryota; kingdom Viridiplantae; phylum Streptophyta; class Magnoliopsida; order Poales; family Poaceae; genus Poa; species Poa pratensis. The sequence continues at coordinate 2,457,459 of CAMZMU010000083.1, forward strand.
CAATAGTTCAATACCACGGTATATATTTATATATTTATAGTAGCGAAAAGTACGTGGTGAGATACATGAGCTGATTACATCGATTACGAAAGAAAGTCTAAAGGAAACGAACAACTCTTCGAGATCTTCAACTTCTTTCTTCTTCAATGACACAACCTTGTACTTTCTCTTTCTCCTATGGCCACTGTAATTTTCTTTGTGGCCTTTTGAGAGTCGACTCAAGTGTTCTCTTGCCGCCCCTACCTCGTGCTTCCGATCCGGCGGCGTTGCCAGCTAGCGAGAAGATGGGTTAGGGGGTCTAACTTCCCTTGTACATACCAAATCAGGGAATAGCTTTGATCTCGTGCCGGTGTTGCCTCGCCCACCTTGGATGCCAACCGGCGAGCAACAGCCCGATTCGGTCAAGCTCTTCTCATGTTTGCTTCCGTGGTGGCGGAGAAGGAGGGCGAGGAGCGGATTTGAAGGGCGAACCTTCCATAAAATCATTGGTGCTAGTGTCCCTTCTCCTGACATGGTTCTGGATCGTAGGTGAGGCTGTTCTTCCTCGGTGGCCTTTCGACGACGCTCTGTTGTCTCGCTGTTGACTCTTTCGACCAAAGGATGGCCTTCTGCTAGTGCGGCGCTACGACGTCGACATCCTCCAACCTCTAGCGCGGCGTTCAGCGATGCTGTTGACCCAATTGGCTATATCCAGGTGGCTACTACGAGCGGTGGTTGGGGGCTCGATTGCATTCTCCATATGTAGGTCAGAGTCCTTTTCATAAAGTGTAGGGACATGATTGCAATTTCCATATTTTGTCCTTGCATGATTTGTACCATCACTGCTGCAGGTCGCTAGGACCTTCCGGACTCATCTTTGTTAAAAAAACTATAATTCCCCATACTTGTTTAAAAAATTCAAATAAATAAAGATGTATAAATAAAGTTATCAAGAAAGAGAGAGACAAAGAAACCGCCATAGAAACCCTAAAAAAACAACAATTTATACCAAGAGGATTCTACAATTTGTTCTACCTATCATAACGCTCCCTACAATGTTTACCAAGACGATTCTACAACAGTACAACACCGTTGTTTTCATGTTATCTTCCTACCAAAGAATATAAGTAGATCATTTGAGGATCGACTAGTTCCGCGCCTATTTAAACCGGTGAGGGCCAGCCGCTTATGTATGCCTATCTCCCATCGAGCGTTGAGCAAACGCCACTCTGTTTTCAATGGTCTCTTCTTATCGTACTCCTGTTTTCGTAGAAAATTCACGTACACCTACAAATATGTAGGATTTGTAGGCAACGGGAATTTGCATGCATTAATATAATACACCAATTTTGGACCCGGGGAGAGTTAAAACAATATATTTTATACCAAACTATTATACTTCTACATAACTTAATTTTATTATATTACAATCTTATACGTATATCTCCCCATAAATAGTTTTCACAGTTAACTAAATATAAATTGCTGTTAATATTATGTGTATCATTCTTGTACGGTATGTACATTTAAAATATAATTACTTTGTGTTGAATCTAAATAATTTTGTAACTAAAACTATATTAGTTTTTGCAGTATACACACGGGCTAAAAATTGTTAAAAAAAATTATACGCCTCTTTTTGCAGTTGAATTAAGACTTAATTATCTATAACAATTTGGGAGACATATCTATTAAGTATATTCTAACAGATATCTTAATAGAAGTTTCGAGTGTACCATTACATCAGAAAATTTATAGAAACTTGTAGAGCATAAATGGAACTACTATCTTCTCCATCTTTTTTTTGTTTAAATGTGTTTTACAAGAAAATTGTGTTAATTAATAATCACACGACACGTGATTCTATGTACTTGATGTTGAAATATAAACACTTAAACCAATCACTAACGACCATAAAAAGTATCACTACACCACGGTCAACACTTGCCAACACAATTGTGTAGGCAAAGGCCTAGAAGGGCCGACAGGTTATGTGTCGGTGTATCTTTAAGGATTTGCCATCAACAGAACCGTCGGAAAAGGCATAGGCTTGGCGACAAAATAAGTGTCGGTAATCACATAGCAACAAATGGTGTGTGGGCAAAGGGTATAGCGACCAAGAATGTGTCGGCAGATGTAGGGGCTCGACACAATAAGTGTCGGCGTAGCTAAGGACACGGAAAAATACCGGCGCGAGATGGGGAAAAACATGTGGCTGAGCGCGCGAGAGACCAAAATTTCACGTGACTAACGCGCGCATATTCCTCCTCCCTTACCCCAAAATCCCCAATCTGAGTATCTAACCCGAACCAAAAACCTAGCCCAGCTCCGCATGAACGCCACCGCGCCGCCGTTTCTTCTTTTCGCCTCTGCCACAGATCCGTCCCCGATTCACACAACCTCGCCTAGATCCACCGCCAGCGGTCCGTCCGCTACCTGCGCTCTCCATCTCCTTCGACTGCGACCCCGTACTCCGCGGAACTCCCGGCCCCGCCAACCGCGACCTCGTCTGCCGGCTGGAGTCCCCATCTCCTTCGACCGTGGCTCGTCTGCCCCCTGCGCTCCCTATCTCCTTCGACCGCGGCATCATACGCCGCGCGCCTCCCCGACGCTGCTGACCACAACTCCGACCGTCCCCTTCCAGATTGCTCAGGTTGGTGCTATTCTTCTTCCCGGCAGCTAATCCCATGTGTAGTTCACTGCTAGGTCCAGCTGTGCTTTTTTCTGGGTTGTCGCAAGGTGAATGATATGAAAAATCTGTGGTATTGGGGAACGAAGCGGAGTGATGAAATCTTGATTATTGTTTCTTTTGCTCGTCTAGTGTCTTAGTAGTAAGAACTTGGCTGTATTACTCAGTCTGGAATATTACCAGTGACCTAACTAAACTGAATCTTCAGTATAACACTTGCACATGTGAGCAGAAGTGCAAGACATGTCAATATCTGACATAATATTACGTGTATACAGTTTGGCCTCACGCTGGTTGAAACTGCACATTCTGCTGTTTGTTGCACTTCACTATAGGTTTGTCTTGAGTACAACATCTCTGACGTATTCATGAATAGAACCCGACAAAAGCATGTCTAAATTTTCTATTCTAGTTATTATCTACTGAAATGGTGGTTCATGTGTTCCCTTTCCTTGTAGGTAAATCATGATAACATGTAAATCATCATTTTTATTTGGGTTATTTGTTTTGTTCATTCTATCATTGTGTCCTTTTAAAATTCATGGACGTTGAGTTCATAAAAGATCAAAATGTCAGAAGAAAAAATGGCAAACGATGCAGAAACTAAGACTGAGACTGAAATGAAGTTGACTGGAATATGACTGTGCAGGTGGTACAGATAAACAGCAAGAGTCGCTTCAAACTTGCGCCAATGAATTTTGCACATAATGCCAGCCTAAGAAAAAGAGGATGAAGGTATCTTCATGACAACTATAGTTTTAAATTTCGGATATCCGCTCTAGTTTCTAAATTGTAGAGCAGCTGGTTTTGCAGTTAAAACAAGTTTCAGAGCCAACAAAACATTTTCTGGAGCTTGACCAATTTTTTCCTGATGTAATTTCCTTATATCTTAATATACAGAATATGATATGTTTTCTGTTGTTGTTCGTGCAAAAAAGGTAACTGTTAAACTTCAATACTTGGTTCTCCTGTTCTCTTGGAACTGTAGGCCTTTATTGGTTTTAATTTGTCTTGTTCTTGGACAGACTATGAATCCTTCTAGGTATTAAGACTTCCTACTACTGCGCCACCATATTTTTTATTGATGTTGGGTCCTTTATGTTTAGACTTCGTTATTGTTGCTGTCTAGACTTTTAAATTTGTCAGGCATGTGTGTACTAATGCTTACACTAGGGTCAAATGTCACATTTGCTAGGTTCAGGGGAGCTTTAGGGGATTGCGTCCATCGTTTTGTAGTTGGGAGGCATTTGTCTTGATCTTCCAAGCATGTCATGATGCTAACAATATTGATTAAACCTTGCAGCTTGCTTCCTTTAAGAATCTGATATTATGCCTTCTGAAAATCCTATGATCATTAAGCTTTTACTCGAATATTCTATGTCTTGGAATCTGTTTCAGACATCGTGCTGCAATACAGAAATAGATACTGCAAAAACTTGTTCGGGAAGCTCTCTAGCCATATTGGCTTTACTTAGCAGTAAGATCTTCCAGTCAAACTATGAAATTGTTTACTGTTGAAACATTTCAAATACCACGCAACATACTGATCCTTATTGGATGTATCTTTGCAGGTACATCAAAATTCGATAGTCCAAGTGGTCTAGACAGATGGAGGTTTCATGGCTTTTGGGACTGCTTCAATGTTTATTAGCAGATGGATCTACTTTTGTTGAATGCTCTAGAATAGATACTACATTACTATGTAGTTTAAATTTTTTCCCGAGCAAAAATGGTAGCTTATTATGTTACCTGGGATCTGTGATGAGTTTGTTTGAAGTACATAGATTTGTGCAACTGCATGTAACAACTTGAATACTTGTGAATGTGAGCATTATCATTGTTATCCTGTTGGGATAATGTTGTGTAAAGTTATTGCTGTGTTGTGATGAGGACCTATGGACTGAGTTAATGCACTGTAATTTTGACACACAAAACGAGGGCAAAAACAATGTAGCATGCTTATTTCACTGTAGAACATGCCTGCAATTACATGTCGACGTAGGTATACTTACACCTACATGCTATCTGTTGGCGTAGGGAGGGAGCAACAGCAACACATGATCTGTCGCCGTTGGTATGTTGGTCACCGACATGCTATCTGTCGGCGTAGGTGTGACAAACGGCGACATATGGTCTGTCGACATATGGTCTGTCGGCATGTTAATTATGTGTCGGCGAAACTTTCGCCGACTGCTTTTGCGCCGACTCTTTATCTTCTGTCGGCGTATCTCTTCCCAACTGATTATCTGTCGGCGTAGGGGGCCTTCGCCGACAGATGGTTCTGTCGGCAAGTGTCTACCGTGGTGTAGTGTATTGTGAATTCTACAACTTCCGTTTTCGTACGGTTTAATCTGTTATGCCTTCAAAATGTGTACACAACTTCACATGTAAATTTCTCAAATAGAAATATACGTGTAATATTAACCGTGAAAACTTAGTTATCATATATTTCATTTTACAACTAGTAGGGATCTCACTGGAGAGAGTATCAGTCTAATTAAACTTGCCAATGCTGGCCACATTTTTTTAGGGGAAGAAAAGGGTGGTTTCTTTCTATGAGATACACAATTTGGGGTGAAGACTTCCTCCTAAATAACAAATAAACTTTTCTTTAGAGATTAGTACTTTCTTGGATATAATAGATAAATGTACATGATTATGATAATAATTTACTATTTGCCCTCATACTCTTCAGCACCGTGGAGGCTGCCATATTTTCCCAACCTATAGGCCCTTGAGGTGGCCTTGTCGGTGCCACCGCAGGTGGAAATGAGTGTAAGCCGCCGAGGTAGCCACGAGTGCCAATCATTCTGTCACCAGGACACCAGGCACACATCCACATGTTGGTGTGTTGCGTCACGTTTTCCTACATCGTCCTTCGCCTAGTCATGACCGTCGGCGGTATTGACATGCTCGTCCTCTTCATGGTGACAACCCGAAGGGCATAGCAATGGTACTCAATTTTTGAGCGTTGAACTTGCTCCGGTTGTGGGTTTTGCCCTAACTGGCTTTGTCTGTCTTTTCTTTTTTACTTGGACGTATCGAAGTGTACTACCTATATAAATATATTATATGGGTCCCTAAAAAATCAGGGGCGCAGGGCGGTCACCCCTCTGCCCCGCCCTCTAGGCCGGCCATGCGAGTAGTTTGTTTTCGGGTTGTTTTTGTGTGTTCTTGTTCAGATGTATATAGATTTGTTATATTTAAACATGTAGTTTTGAAAATGGACTGAAAACATATGTAGTAACAGGCAGAAGAACCCAGAGAATAGAGGCGGAAAGAATAATAAGACGATGAAAAGAATGAGGGCCAAGAAAGGTGGCATGTAACTGAACATAAAAACTAGGCTGAAAATGTGTTTTTTATGGTGCAGAGGAGTTGGTTGAACTTCTCTGTCATATTTTGGATATTAATTCACTTTACATTCAATACTACCCCACTTAACAATATTACTTATTTGTTTGGTAATTGACTTAATGAGGTTGATAAGAGCATCTCCAATCAACGATGGTCAAATTTGGCCCCTAAAACGTGTCCGGACGTGCCCGGATGGTGCCCGGACGTGTCCGCTTTGAACCCTCAAAAATATGTGTCTCCAACCATATACCCTAAAATCCCCCCAAATTGTCCGGTCACTTGCATGTGATTGGTGGGGATGGAGAGAGAAAGGAAAAAGAAAGAGAAAAAAATAGATAAAGTGGTCCAATGTGGTCTGTGTCCTATGTGGCAGCCCGTCCGGGCATGTCCGGGCGCCCCCAAACCCACCCAACATATGGGTTGAGTTTGGGTAGAGCTGGACAACCCGAACGTTTAGCGATGAAATGAGGGGACTGGTTGGGTAGCGATTTTACCCCATTTTCTGTCCGGTCACTGTCCGGTCTGTCCGCCCGGACGTTTGGGGAGGATTTAGCAACCCCAGTTGGAGATGCTCTAAGAACACCAAAACCAACATTCATGGCGGTGTTTGCTCTTTTCTTTGGACAATACGGAATTGCCGAAATGATATCATGTTTAACAAAGTTGGAGTTGGTCACTTTCTGCACGTTGTTTATCGCGCTACTTACTGGATCTACGTATGGTCATACCTCCTCCCAAAGGACCAGCGGGGTCGTTTGGATTATGGATGTACTCGTTGATGCATGGCGGTAGTTCGGCCATCTCCGACCAGGGTGGCTGGCAGCGTACTAAGAGGTTGCATCATGTGTAGCGTTATTTTCACTCGGAAATTCAATTTGGCTCTCGGTCCAGATGCTCCTGCACCACGGAATTGTACTGTACTAAGATCCGTGCTAGCAGTTGTATTGACACCCGTATTTCGGCATGTGCTGCCTTTTACCAGCAGTGCCTGAACAGTACGATGGCCCGCATACGTGCCATCTTCGGCTGATCGGGGCGTTCTGCAAAATCATGGCGGATTTCGGGATACGCCGGCGGCGGCAAGTGACACGAGCTGCTAGCTAGCGACTTCTTCTAGCGCCAACGCTTACAAGTTGCAAGCTCCGTCGTCAAGACTCAAGACTTCAGCAGTTGCTCACGGTCACTGCCAGCGACCAGCATCATGGTCTCATGGACCTTGCGTACGTCCTTGCCGGATGGAGTACGCCAGAGCATGAGGGAGCACTCTGTCGTGGCGGGCGTCGCTGCATCAGAGCTTGGAGGCGACGGTGCCGGAGTCACGTCCTCAGCGGTCGCCTCGCCGATGGGAGCATTGGTCTCGCGTAACGTGCGGTGGTGTCCAAGTCGCGGTACCCGCCGGAACCCCGAACTCGCGCGATGTTGCGGTGTGGCAGATGGGCTCTTGACCGCCATGCATGTCCATGCCCCAGGCTGTCCTTCCCGCGCCCATGGCTTTAGGCGACACTTCCGAGTTCATACTCTCGGCCGTGCACGGTGCGGCTGCAGCGGGTGGCGAGCATGAAGATTAACCAGATATATATATACTCCCGGTCGAGGCGTGGACGGCATGAGCGTGAGGTGGTCAAGAGCAACCTCGAGGAGGAGCGTGCGTCTACACGAGCTCATCCTGTTCGTCCCCTTTTCCGCCAAACATAAATAGCGATGGCGGGTTCAGGATGTGGCCGGGACAGTTCTTGATCGTCGCCGGCATGCTCTGTGCCAGCTCGAGTGCGGTGAGGATCAGAGGAGCTCGCCGGCCGGCCTGCACGCACCTACTCCAGCTCCAGGTCTCCTACTTGCACAACCGACTCATAAGGCGATGCTGTCTGCGGCGGCGGCGGAAAGTTGTCGTCCCTCGGCTAGTGGTGACTCGTCTGCGGCGGTATTGTTGGGGATGGCAACCGCTTGGGATTCGACTGGATTCTGCTGGATCCGGATACGATTCGTTTCGGCTTCGGTTCTGCCGTGAAGAAGCAGATAGCAGCAGGAGCGCTTCGTCGCGCGCGTGTGTCGCCTGGTGGGGGATATCAGCAGGGAACAACTAGCTGGACTGGGTTGTCATGGCCTAGTCAATCAGATGGGCCGGCTGGCAGCACTTACAGCTAAAAGTCAACAACCTTCTCAGCGTTATCCAATAGTCACTACAATTTCTTTTTTTTTTGCGAAATAAAACTTATATTAATTAAACTGAGGAATTACAAACTTGGCATGTGCTTAACAGGCCCTCTGGACCAGAGGCAAGCCACACAGCCGTATGAGAATTTGTTCTAGCATAGTTTGCCATGAAATGACTACTAGTATTCTGGCTTCTAGAAATATGAGTAATACAAGTTTGGCGAATCATCATCAAGCTTTTGATTTCCTCTACCGTAGTTGAATAGACTGATCGATCCACCTCTTTATTCTCCAGCATTTTGATTATCTCCAAACAATCCACTTCAATCTTCAATGGTTGGCTGCACCAATGTAATGCCAAAGAAATCCCCTCTAGTAACGATTTCAGTTCAGCATCTAAAGCATCCCTGCAGGAAATTAACTGTCAGCATGATGACAGAATAATCTCACCCATATGATCTCGGATAATGCACCCAGCACCTGCATCTCCATGAGCATCGAAAGATCCATCCATGTTAAGCTTAATCAAGCCATCAGGTGGAGGACTCCACCTGACCCTCAGAACTTTAGTGCGGTTTGGAGCTTTATGAAATTGGCTCTCCTCCGGATCCAAGATGAACTTTCCTTTTATAATATCCTCACATGGTATTTAATCTGAGTCAAGGACTCCATGTAGCTCATGAGAAAACGCCTGGATACTTCAAGTGGCGGGGATGGTTTATCATGCACAATAGTCACTACAATTTCCAATTAATAAATATAGGTATAATATAAAGTTGTCATCAAAAGAGAAAAAATAAAAAAGTTCCACGGTCCAACCCTATCAACAAAACAACGGAGAAGAAAAAAAGATAATGGTTTGTACTATGTACTTAGCATAGTGCTCCCTCCCTAATAGCTAGGGTAGTAAACCACTACTCCCCCTTGTTCACTATCATAAAAACTTTCAGATATTTAAATGCATCTAGATTCAAAAAAGCTAAAAGTGTTATAGTAATGAACGCAGGGAGTATTGGTTTTCATTTACTTTCCTACCAAGCGACATTACATCTTTTAAGGATCGATTTTTTTTATAGTTTATTTAAGGATCGATTGTTTCCGTGTCCATTTAAACCAACCTTTCCAGCATGAAGCAAACGCTACTCCTCCTTCAGTGCCTCCTTCTTACCCTACTCTTGTTTTCTTAGAATTTAGAAGAATTGCTTACTGTTTCAGAGAAAGGGTTGGCACAATATTGTAGCCACATCATACGACTCAGATGATCTTAACTAGGACCATATGATATTTCAGGTCGAGTAGTGTTCTTCGAGGCTGTATTGAGTGTTCAGTTGTGTTCTTGTTCAACCGTCTATTGCTATATATATACATATGCAGCTGTATATTTTTCTTATGCCAAAACATGAGATTTTGCGAATAAGACAAAAATGTATGTAATAATAGGCAAAGAAATAAATACAATAGTGAGTTTAGTATGACCATAGAGTTAAGATGAACGAAAGGGGACCAAGAACGATGCATGCCATCTAACTTCCTATAATGCCCCTAAACAAGACGGTCAAGTCGATTCGTTCACTATGTAGCAAACGAATGTACAAACACAAAGAGGAAATATGTACACGGCCATGTCGGCATAAGTAGCGACCACCAGCATTGGCTAGGTACTTTAGGTTATCCCTACTCATAGAAAATAGACCGAAATCCGAAAAGCAAGAAGACTAAAAGCAGCCAGGCTAAATCGAAAGTTGATTGGCCAGGATCCCGTCGGCCAAGCCTACGAAATAATCGCGGCAACGCTATAAATACTTGCCTCCTCGAAAATGGCCGTTGTGAGCAAAGACTCATGGAACCGGTTAGATGTCAAATAGTCCGGACTGGTCAGACAGTCAAGAGGCCGGACCGTTCGAGCTATGGTCTAGACAAGGTCCGAGCACTCTGTCGAGCTGAATAAGGTTGTGGGAACATGCAGGTCAGACCAGGGTCGGACTGAGGTCCGGACCACCAAATCTTGAGTAGCAAAACTCCAACCAAATGATGAAGCAAAGGATTTCACTACAAGAAATATGCTATCCTATGACCTTTTGATAGTGACCCTGAAAATATTGGCCATAGATCTATGACCATTTGGTCATGCGCTGTTTTGGAGGGTCCAAACCCGAAAATATAACGAACAAATCTTTCAGACAGTTCATAGTTTCTTTACATGGATTTGTCATAATGCCGCAATAGCCTACGACTTTTTCTATCCGATTACGACCAATTTAAATGGTCATTCACATGAGTTGACAGCCAACTCAGCAGTCTCGTTCACGTGTCAGTGCTTAGCTGTCATTTTCGCCTACGTGTCACTATGACTGGACAGCCTACTCTGTAGTCTCGCCTAGGTGTCAGTGTCATTTTCTCATTTTCGCTTACGTGTCATGTGGGTCCCGCCCAACCCCCTGACATGTGGGCCCGCACCCACCCTACCTGACATGTGGGTCCTACCCCCACCATAACTAACATGTGGATTCCACCCCGCGCCCTGACATGTGGGTTTCAGCCCGGCCAAGTCTGAAATGTGGGACCCGCTCCCGCCCCTGACATGTGGGTCCCGACCCACCGCGTGTAATATTTGGCAAAACCATTGCGTGAGCGGGGACTCGAACCCACGACCGTGCGCTTGCTAGTACTGCTCTCTACTGCTGGGCTGTTGAAGTGATGATGTTTGTTGAGAGAAGCTAACCTCTCTTTAGTGTTATTTCTACCAGGATACGGAAACATGCCTTGGCTGGTACGGCAAGGTAATGGGCTGGCTCGGCTGTTTTTTTTTCCTTTTTATTATTCTTTTATTACTTTTGATTTTGAACTACAATTTCAACCAAATAAATTTTGAATTTTTTGTAAATATGTACTATGTAATTATATACTATTAGGGACTGTTTTTAGTCAAAATTCAAATGCAAAATAAAATACCACTAACCTTATATATTTCTTTACATAGGATTTTGAAGAATTTGAATTTTTTTTTTGGATTATTCTTTTAAATTCAAATGCAAGGTTTAAAAATTATGCCACGATGAAATGCAAACATCCACTTCTAACATTTGGGTATTAAAATTCTGCCAAGATTTGTTTTGTATTTTTCATGTTGGTTTCAAAATACGGTTAAAACGACGGACTAATTGTTCGTTGCTTCGGGTTGAGTCTTCCAAAACTCATGGTGTATCTATAATGAAATAGATACTTTTGTACCTAAATATGATTTTTACAAAAAATTATGAGCAAACTACGAAGCACATGGAGTTCAATTTTGACACGTTTCCTACTAAATCGGTAGAAATTTGTCCAAGAAAAATAATTTAATTCTTTGATTCCAGGACACTACCAGTCTCTTCATGATTGAGTTCCCAGCTCCCACGACACAACAACTGCCTTGCAGGCCTCACATCGATTCATTAATTAGACCTTATATTAACGTGGGGAGCTGGAGTTAGGAAACGGCAGCGCGATTGTGGAGGTAGTGATGATATTATTTTCCACCGTGAATTAATTTGTTTGGATATGATATGTTACATTTGTTAGTTGAGAAAAACGGGGAGGCAAGAGGAATTTCAAAAAATAGGTAGAGAGACGGTAACAAAATTAGCAAATGTATGAACTCGTGATGGGTTGTTGAAAAAAGATTAACTGTTACTCCTTCAGTTCCTTCATGTACGGCCTTTCCCAATCCTTTGGCTCTCAACGAGGTGTTATAGACAAATTAACGACACGACACTCTTGTTAATAAGAGAAGAGATGGATGGTGTATCTTAGTAAATATACAACTCTTTCATGCGACCATAGGCATGACCAATTTACTCAATTACATGCAAAAGTGACTCCTAAATCATATAATGTAATTAATTGGAAACAATACCTAAAATACAATGCATAAGGGTGGTTGTTTTTAAAATTCTACCATTTGACCATCACTAGTAGAAAAACCACCTTTCGTCCAGAGCCACCCCAGGCATTAATCCCGGTTCATAGAAAAACCGGGACCAATGCCTGGCACTGGTCCCGGTTCGATTTGCCAGGGCCCCGTGGACCATTGGTCCCGGTTCGGTTGGGGACATTGGTCCCGGCTCCAGTGCCGGACACGTGGCGTGCCGCGGAGCTTTGGTCCCGGTTCGTGGCACGAACCGGGACCAATACCCCTCCCCTGCCTATAAATAACCCACCCCTCTCTTCTCTCCTCTGTTTTTTTTCTGGTTGGATTGGTGGGAAGTGGGTGCTAGTTTTTTTTTCCTTTGCCACGCACAAGATGTGTTCGATGAAATGCCCGAGCCACACTTAAGTTCACACAAGATGATATCCTCGGCCGAGGTTAGCAACTTTATCCTTTTCATCTGTAATTGATACAGAAATATTGCACGTGTCGATGTACGGTGGTCATTTCACTATTCAAGATGTTATTGTAATGGTATTTGATAAACTTAATTATATGATGCAGATGGATGCACGGATGCGATGGATGTACGGCGAACGACGCAGTTCCGAGTTTATTGCAGGCCTGCATAAATTTCTCGAGTGGCTGAGGCAAACAAAGTGGATAATTTTATGCCTTGTCCATGTGAGAAGTGTCGGAACGTCAGGGAGTACTCTGACCCGAAACCATTCAAGACCACGTGATTCGGAGAGGTTTCATGCCCAGCTATAATTGTTGGACCAAGCACGGAGAAAGAGGGGTTAGGATGGAAGACAATGAAGAAGAGGAGGATGATGACAACTATCCTATGTTCCCTGAGGAATGCGGTGATACTGTAATGGAAGACGTTGAAGAAGAAGGAGGTGAACATCGGGCATCAGATGAGCCCGCTGATGGTCTTGGTGGGGTCATTTCTGATGCAAAGCGAGAATGCGATACAGAAAAGGAGAAGCTAAAGTTGGAGGCCATGCTAGAGGATCACAAAAAGTTGCTGTACCCAAATTGCGAAGATGGCAGCACAAAGCTCGGTACCACACTGGAACTGCTGAAATGGAAGGCAGAGACTGGTTGTTCTGACAAGGGATTTGAGAAGTTACTGAAAATAATGAAGCCGAAGCTTCCAAAGGATAACGAATTGCCCGAGACTACATACGAAGCAAAGAAGGCTATCTGCCCTCTAGGATTAGATGTGCAGAAGATACATGCATGCATTAATGACTGCATCCTGTACCGCGGTGAGGAGTACGAGAATATGGATAAATGCCCGGTATGCAATGCACTGCGGTACAAGATCAGACAAGATGACCCTGGTGATGTTGAGGGCGATGACGAGCCCCCCCGGAAGAGGGTTCCTGCTAAGGTGATGTGGTATGCTCCTATAATACCACGGTTGAAACGTCTGTTCAGAAACAAAGAGCATGCCAGGTTGTTGCGATGGCACAAAGAAGAGCGTAAGAAAGACGGGAAGTTGAGACACCCCGCCGATGGGTCCCAGTGGAGAAAAATCGACAGAGAGTTCCCGACATTTTCAGATGACGCAAGGAACTTAAGATTTGGTCTAAGTACAGATGGCTTTAATCCTTTTGGGGAGCAGAGCTCCAGTCATAGCACTTGGCCCGTGACTCTATGTATCTACAACCTTCCTCCTTGGTTGTGCATGAAGCGGAAGTTCATTATGATGCCAGTGCTCATCCAAGGCCCGAAGCAACCCGGCAACGACATTGATGTGTACCTAAGGCCATTAGTTGATGAACTTTTGCAGTTGTGGTCCGAACCAGGTGTACGTGTGTGGGATGAGCACAAACAACAGGAATTTGACCTACGAGCGTTGTTGTTCGTAACCATCAATGATTGGCCTGCTCTTAGTAACATTTCAGGACAGTCAAACAAGGGATACAATGCATGCACGCACTGTTTAGATAAGACTGAAAGTATACATTTGGGAAACAAGAACGTGTACCTGGGGCATCGTCGATTTCTTCCGAACAGTCATGCCGTAAGAAAGAAAGGCAAGCATTTCAACGGTGAGGCAGATCGCCGGAAGAAGCCTAACCTCCCTGATGGTGATGTTATATATGACATGGTCAAGGATTTAGAAGTAATCTTTGGAAAGGGTCCTGGCAGTCTATCTGTTCCGAATGACGCTGACAACCACGTACCCATATGGAAGAAGAAATCTATATTTTGGGAGCTACCCTATTGGAAAGTCCTAGAGGTCCGGTCTTCAATCGACGTGATGCACGTGACGAAGAATCTTTGCGTGAACCTGCTAGGCTTCCTGGGCGTGTATGGGAAGACAAAAGATACACCAGAAGCACGGGAGGACCAGCAACGTATGAAAGACCCATACAACAAGCAGACGGATAAAGGGCGTCAATACTTAAGCAGCTACGCTCTTACCAAAGCAGAGAAGGAAATCTTTTTTGAATGCCTGAGCAGTATCAAGGTCCCGGCTGGCTTCTCGTCAAATATAAAGGGAATAATAAATATGGCAGAGAAAAAATTCCAGAACCTGAAGTCTCATGATTGCCACGTGATTATGACGCAGTTGCTTCCGGTTGCATTGAGGGGGCTTCTACCGGAAAATGTTCGAGTACCCATTGTGAAGCTATGTGCATTCCTCAATGCAATATCTCAGAAGGTCATCGATCCAGTAACTCTACCAAGTTTACAGAAGGCTGTGGTCCAATGTCTTGTCAGCTTCGAGTTGGTGTTCCCCCCATCATTCTTCAATATTATGACGCATCTCCTGGTTCACCTAGTCGACGAGATTGCCATTCTCGGTCCTGTATTTCTACACAATATGTTCCCCTTCGAGAGGTTCATGGGAGTCTTGAAGAAATATGTTCATAACCGTGCTAGGCCAGAAGGAAGCATCTCAAAGGGCTATGGAACAGAGGAGGTCATTGAGTTCTGTGTTGACTTTATTCCTGACCTTAAGCCGATTGGTGTTCCTGAATCGCGGCATGAGGGGAGACTGAGTGGAAAAGGCACGCTAGGAAAGAAAGCACTGATATGTAGGGACGGGCATTCTTTAACTCAAGCACACTACACAGTTCTACAAAGTTCCACCTTCGTGGCTCCGTATATCGAGGAACACAAGAATTATGTACGCTCCAAGAACCCGGGGAGGATGACTCCTGGATTAAAGAAAAACACATGGAGACTTTCGGCAGTTGGTTGCGATTACAGCTCATGAATGACACCACTGTCGGAGATCAGCTCTACTTGTTGGCCGCGTCACCATCTTCGACTGTATTGAATTTCCAAGGGTACGAGATAAATGGGAATACATTTTACACGATCGCCCAAGATAAAAAGAGCACCAACCAAAACAGTGGTGTCCGCTTTGATGCAACAGACGAGAATGGGCAAAAGGACACATACTATGGTTACATAGAGGAGATATGGGAACTTGACTATGGACCTACTTTTAAGGTCCCTTTGTTTCGGTGCAGTTGGGTCAACATGAATGGAGAAGGGATAAAGGTAGACCAGCTGTACGGAATGACAACAGTGGATCTCAAGAATCTTGGTTGTTACAGGAACGAACCATTCGTCCTAGCCAATGATGTGGCTCAGGTTTTCTATGTGAAGGACATGTCCTCCAGACCGAAAAAAAGAAAAAAAAAGCAAACGAATACATCAGACGATGAGCCAAAGCGTCACATAGTTCTTTCAGGGAAAAGAAACATCGTGGGAGTCGAGGACAAGACAGACATGTCAGCAGATTATGATAAGTTTGATGAAATTCCGCCCTTCACAGTGAAAACTGACCCAAGCATCCCGTTAAATAATGAAGATGCTCCATGGTTACGGCCGAAGCGATCATAGGCCAGGGACATACGCGAAGAAGGGTTCATGGCATTTATGTAAATCAATGTAATGTATTAAACCTTTATGTGATGTGTAGTAATGTATTAAACCTTTATGTGGTGAAAACCATAATACATAGCTCGGGTCCATTTTTATTTAACCATAATACATCACGAATAATATCACTAACTTTTGTCGGGTCCTAAGCCACGGGGTGCTGAGCGGCCGGCGCTGCACACCCAAAGAGCAGGAACCATCACAGGGTCAATACTCACGTGAGAAGGATCCCTATGAAGAACCATCCACCAACCGGGACATCGTCGCCGAGATCTGAAAAAATGAGTGGGGAATTTGATCAAACACCTAGGTAGGGGAGGGAGAGGGCAGCACCTTGGTAAAAACACGCCCAAAACACACGGTTTCCCGTCATACAGCCCACCGGTGGCTCGTGAGACGGCAAATCGGCAAATCGGCAAATCATCGCGTGGTCGTGAGACGGCAAATCGGCCTTCGATCCATGGAGCGGCAAGACGTATCTGATGATTTGCAACAAGTGTTGGGGATGTTGCTAATCATCAGAGAGTCTTGCCGCTGCTTGGATCCGACCGAGGGGAGGGTTCACCTTCAGCCTCCGCTCTAGGAACTCCTGCCTCTCAGAAATCTTGCTCTCTGCTACCCGTGTACTGCCAAATGAAGTACAATGAGTAGACATTGAGTGCTGAACATGTCCGGGAGGGGGGCTATATATAGGGTACGTGTGCTTCTTTAGTCCCGGTTGGTAACACCAACCGGGTCATGTGGCTCACGAAGTGGTCGTGATACTGTTGATCCAACACCTCACAATCCCTCAAAAGAAACACACCCCTGAGCCAACGTCTCACGAGCGCTTGAAAGAAACACACGATCCGTGTGCTTCTTTAGTCCCGGTTGGTAACACCAACCGGGACTAAAGGCGGGCTTTGCGGTCACGACACGTGTCCTCCCCAGCGCTGCCCTGGGCACGTGTCCTCCCCCAGCGCTGCCCTGGAGGTCTTTATATATTGTCGCCGACGGGGTAAACCCTAATCCACCATTCCTAGCCACGAACGCATCGTCTCCACGAGATGGATCCGCCACGCCCGCCGCAGCGCCTTCTGGACGAGGTCGAGCGTGCTCGGCAGAGCGCGCTTGGGCGCAACCGCGGGAGCCTATCCCGCCGTATGCCCACGAGCCCGGCGTGGAGAGGAATGCCCAGCTACCGGCCTCCTGCTCCACCAGGTGCCGCCGCTGCACCTCCACCAGGCGCCGCCGCTCCTCCCGCGGAGGAGGAGGACGACGACTTCGACTGGAGCGACGACGGGGAAGAGGGTTGTGGGTTGCAGATACAGGAGGCCATGGAAGCCTCCTTCCAGTCTGTCCGCGACTACCCTGTCCAGCGAGCCAAGACTGCCTACCAGCTCAAGGCGAAGGAAGCTTCCGAGCTGGATTGGGCGCTGAAAGACTCATCCTCCATGGATCTTGCCCTCCGCCGCAAACGTGCGCGCGAGAACCGGGCGGCGCCCACGGGGCTGGCTCCTCCCGCCGTTCCCCCTAATCCTACGGCCTTCGAGCCAGCAAGTCCGTTTATGTAGAATAATGTTGGTGATGTTGGATCAGGGGTATGTTTCTTTCAACCGCTTGTGAGACGTTGGATCATGTGTAATAATGTATTAAACCTTTTATGTAATGCATTCAATGGAATGTATTAAACCTTGATGTGGCTCACGAAGTGGTCGTGATACTACTGATCCAACAGCTCACAATCCTCAAAAGAAACACACCCCTGATCCAACGTCTCACAAGCGCTTGAAAGAAACACACGATCCGTGTGCTTCTTTCTTATTGGTGGGATTCCCTTTAGTCCCGGGTGGTGGCTCACAAAGTGATATCCAACAGCTCACAAGCCTTCAAAAGAAACACACCCCTGATCCAACGGCTCACAAGTGCTCGAAAGAAACACACGATCCGTGTGCTTCTTCCTTATTGGTGGGATTCTCACTATATATATGTAGTCATGCATGGCCTCCATTGGCATAGCACATCTAAACTCATATCTGCAACCTCATCACTCTCCCATGGCTTCCACCGTACCCACTCTAACCTACTCGGAGGCGGAGGCGCTTTGCGTCTCGAACTACCCCTGCCGCCCGGCTACGACGTCCCCGCCGGCTGGAAGCTGAGCACCAGAGGCGTGCCGGTCCCTCCTGTCCCTCAAGGTTTGGCGCGCCGGGCGGCCATCACGAACCACTACTACCTCGAGCTCACTCTGGAGCAGCGGATGGATCCCCGCTGGCATCCCGACTATCGCCCGATTGGGACGCCTTCTTCATCAATCGCCGTGAGAGGGCGCTCGCCAGGTACGAGGAGGACGGCCCGCCTCCTTCGAACTTCAACGAGGCCGGCCGTCGGCTGTGGTGGAGCGGCCGGACTCTCCAGAGCGTCATGAACTACATCACGGCCGGCGATAACCCCCGCCTGCGCTACCCTCGCTTCCAGTCCAGGCGAGCGTCGCCCGATGACAGCGACGACGACGGCGGCGACTACGACGACTACGAGGACGAGTATTATAGGCCTAGGCAGGAGTATGACTAACCTATGGTTCGTCTATGTACCCAAGATTGTTGTCATTAACTACTTCTGGTCTAACTAAGACGACGATCGTGTAAAATGTATTCTTTATCTCTGCATTTCCAAGTCTATGAAGAAGTTTTTTGTAAACTATGTCAAAACTCAAGTTTATCATTTATCCTACCAACTAGTACACATGAAAGTGCTCCATGCCAAAGGATTATCCATAAAATATGGTCTACTTTGTGTGATAATTGGATGGGTGCCATTTTGCACCATATTTCTTCACAAAAAATATCATTTTTGACAATCGAAAAACAAAAAAGATATTTAGGTAAGTAATTTGAAAAAATAGAAAATGGTTTTGAATTAGTTATTCAGATTCAAACACTTTTCATGTTGAAAGTTTTGTCAATTCAAAATATGCAATAAAGTTAATGCATTTTTAATTGAAAATGGCAAAATGGTTAATAGTTAGAATAATTATTTTAGAAAACAGAAAATGGTTTCGGATTATTTATTCAAATTTAAACACTTTTCATGTTGAAAGTCTTTTCAGATTCAAAACCATTTGAAATTCATATTCAAACACCTAAATAAGAAAAAAAAAGGCGGGAACAACATTTCAGAACTGAAAAGTTCGAAATAATTTTGAAAAAGGACTCTTTAGTCCCAGTTTCGACCAAGAACCGAGACCAATGAGTCCATGGACGCGCCACGGGATCTGGCATTAACTGACCCACTCATTGGTCCCGGTTTCTGGCAAGAACCGGGACCAAAGAGGCATTGGTCCCGGTTCTTGGCAGCAACCGGGACCAATGAGTGCTGCTATAACTGTCTCTGCCTCTTCTTCTTCCCCATTCATCTCCAAAAATCGACGAAGGACACGGGCGCGCGACGGAGCGACACTACGCCGTCAGGCTGCCCGACCTCGCCCTTGACGCTCCCTCGACGCCGGTGCCCTCGACGCCCGCGCCGCCGCGCCCGCACGCCGGCCGCCCGTGCTGAGAAGAAGGAGAGGAGCCCGTGCACACCGCGCTGCTCGCCGTCGACGCTCGGGCCATCCTCGGCAACCACCGCTTCTCCCACGACCTTCCCCCGGCCGCCGCGCCCATTTCCGCTGTCTACACCACCCCCTGTAACCCGAGGTGAGCCCTACGCCGTCCGCCACTGTCTCCGGCCATGGCGGCGCCGCCGATTCTTGCTCGTCGCCGATGGACCCGTCGTGCACCGTTGGATTTTAATCCAACGGTGACTTACTGTTTCGTTTAGGCCAAGCCGCTGACGGGTAGGCCCCACCCGTCAGCGTTTTAATCATTTCTACGCACGGGAAAAAAATGGGCCGAGCCCATTGGGCTGGAACCAGTCACGGCCTGTTTCTTTTTTTTCCTGACTCGAATTAAGAAATTAACAGAAACATTTTATTCCGTGTGTATGTTAGAAATTAAGTAACTCGAGATCTATAAGTCCAAAATTGATGAATCAAAATTATTTGGAAAGCTAATAAAAATATTTGTCCAACCACATAGGTCCCATATTATTTAGATTAATAATAAAAGAATGGTATTTAAATTACTACAGAGGGTTTAAATCACCAAATTGTTTGTTTCTGATGCTCTGTTAGCTCAAATAACGTGAATCCAATTTTGTTAGCTTAGTATTGTGATAAATTAGCATCCCTAATTTTTGTGGAATTAATTGAGCAACAGAAATAATTTGGCATTCAATTAACGTTTGTAGACCCTTCTGTACTACAACATTTTTAGCTGTCAAATGGTTAATCTAAATGAGTTGAATCCAATTGTGTTAGATGAGAAATATTCAGTACTTGCTATAACTCAAAGGATTTAATTTTATGATTAACAGAACTTGTCCATTAGCCAAAACTTGATTAATAAGCTTCTGAACTAAAACATTTATGTAGTGAGTTTAGTAATTCAAAATGGCCCAAACTCAATTGTGTTGTCTTTTATAGATTTATGGAGTGGTTCCAAATGGTACTTTTAAATGCATTTGGGCTCCATTTAACAGGATCTCCATGTTTAGAAATTGTTAGTACTGTGTTAGGAAAAAAAATTGTGTTAGATATGCAAAGATGCAAATTTATGGCCCCTGCAAATTAAGAGTATCAGGTGTTAGATATGCAAAGATGCAATATATAACTCCTTTATTCAATTTCTTTGCCGGACAGGGCTTGGAAACGGTTCACCGCCAAGGCTAGGGGTATTTGGGCGCCGAAGCTTACATTTGAACAAATAAGTGTAAGTTATCATGCTTGATTATTATTCCGCGCATCTCTTTGATTTTAGTTTCAATACCATTATCATGCTTGATTATTATTTTGATTGAACTCTGTTCTCCTAAAGTGCTTGAGGCAGGAACATGGAATAATTTATGTGGATTCTACGTTTGCGAGTTCATTCGCCAGACGACCCATTAGACGGGCGGCCGGTACATAGAACAACTTGAAGTACGTAAACAATATTCACAATTTTAGTTTATTGCCATCAATTGTGTTTAGTTTCATTCATATATATTGACCCCTTCTTTAAATTAGATCGAACGGTTGCGGGACGGTCTTCTACCACAAGATCGCGTACGCGCAATTCAAGAGGAAATTGTGGGATTCTTAGATGCAGAGGTCCTAGATCCAAACGGAGAATACTATGGGCCGGTTAAAATGGGAGTGTAAAAGAGATGTATATATGCATGAAACTCGTGTGTACATTTAATATGTTCGACCAAGCACGACGAATGAGCTGTGTGTAATATATTCATGACGATGATGTGTAATAGTGGTTCCTTCATTGCTGTATGTAGTACCATGCATCGAATTGAGTGCGAGATGGAGAGCCGGCGAGTGAGAGATGAGCCGGCGAGTAGTACCTGCACAGAAATATCGAAGCTTGGCCTCGATATGCCGGCGAGTGAGAGATGGAGAGCACGTCGGCGATGCGAAGAAGGGGGAGACGACGGAGGCACCGGCGAGAGGGAGAGGAGGCACCGCGAGAGGGGGCACCGGCGAGAGGGGGCACCGACGAGAGGGAGACCCTAAACCCTAAATACAAAAAAAAACACTCATTAGAACTGGCCACGTGGGCACCTATTGGTCCCGGTTCGTGGCCCAACCGGGACTAACATTAGTCCCGATTGGCCAGTCCCGGTTGGGCAACCGGGACTGATGGCCCAGCCGAACCGGGACCACAGGCCATTTTTCTACCAGTGCATGCACGAGAGGGAGAGGGTGTATAGTTTTTTTGCTCGAATACCATGGCACGACTTGTGAGATAAATTCCATGTCTTTTGGACGAAAGTGACACTGATGAACGGCGTGGTATATAGGAGCAAAAATAGGGAATTATCGGCCTCCTCTCTGCCTCTCTGAAATTGTTTCCTTCCTAATTTATTGGAACAAATCCCACCGTAATAAATCGACTCTCTCCCTATCCTCACCGATCTCCTGATTAATTGCTTTGTTTATCTCGTGCGCCAAGCTAGGTGCCTGATCGATCGAAATCGTGAGATAAAGAGAAAGAAAAAAAAAAGATTCCTAATCTAAGGTACGTGCAGCCACAACTCAAAAATTGAAAAAAAAAAGGAAAACGCTATTGACCAACCGACTGACGCTACAGCCGGTTGGGCTCGCTAGCGTCACATCGCCGTTTTCCTCGCAGGTTCTCGCCGCGGGACACAGCCTTGTGAGCCACCACCTCCCTGAAGACCGTCGCACCGGTGGGGCTGTTCCTGCCGCCGCCTCTACCGCACACCGGCTGTCGCCACCACGGATTCCACCGGCCGTCGCCGCCTCCATGGAGACCGCCGGCGGCCGTCGACCCAGAGCACCTCACGCGCCTCCCAGCATCATCCACGGTCGGCCGCCATCGAGCGCCGCCTTCTGCTGCCGTCAACTGACGTGACAGGCTGCTGCACCACCACGATTTTGATAGCAGGAGCACAGCACCAATCTCCGATGGGGATGTGTCGTGGATCACTGCATCCGGTGACAACGAGGCCCTGACTGGCCTGATTCGTGGCCGACGAGCTCGAATCGGGCAGGCGGCGCTTCCATGGTCGATAGCGAAGGTCAGCTTTTTGCGGAGTTTTTGTCATTGTTGCATACGGTGTTACTTTTTTTTGCTGTGTGTATAGCCTTTGCTGTATAAGAACAAGCAAAGTGCTACAATGTTTTTTGCAAAAATGAGCCTTTATTGACGTTTGCTACAACAAATGGGGATTTGTTGCATAGTTTGTTGGTTTTTGCTACATGGTTGTGTTTAAAGTGCTACAACGTTTTTTCTTACACGTCGCAAGATTTTTACATATTCGTCAAATTTTGCTACACATGCTACATGCGTACGAAAAAATGTTTTTGTTCGGAATTTTTTGCTACACTGATCGGACACAAATTTTTCTGAAATTTGTTTTGCTACATACAATGTTGCATACATGTCGAAAAATGCTGCGCACGAAACGTTTTTCCTACATAGATCGGACGCGTGAGAGCGAACAATTTAAATGGATCCGAGGTGGTTGTACAAATGTTTGATACAACGGCTAGCACTTGCCATAAAAAAAAGGTTACGTGCAGGAAGGTACATGCGAGTTGCAACCCTATCTCTCACCTTATTCTTATCCTTCCTTCACGAGAGATTTTTATTTGATTTCCTTATCTTTTATCTCTCGGAATTCCTGCAACAAATCATTTTTTAGCAGACAGGCTGAATTCCTGCCCAAGTAATTCTCTCGATGATAGCCAAAAAATGGCATGTACGTGCCGTACCTAGTGCCAATCATTAAGGACCACGGAATTTGCATTTCCATATGTATAGAAACTCACAGCTGACCTGAGAAGAGATTGGTTATTTTTTGGCAAGCTTTTCTGCAGATCAATGGAAGGTTTTACGCCGAAGTATAGATATATTACATGCACATCTGACGAATAAATAATACCATCCACAACGAGAACGACAACTAAACATGGCGATCATGGTGCCCCCGGAAGAGCAAGGAGTATGCCGCTGGCGTTGCATCCATAGCATGTTAGTAGCCTTCATCTTGAGTGTCTTAGCCATGATCGTGCTCGTGAGCATCTACTCCAGCAGGAAGCCACACTACTACGCCGTGATAGATGGTGTCTCCGGCCAAGACCCGGTAACAAATCTTGGGAAACCGGCGCTGCAACAGGTTGAGTTCGACCTCATCCTAGGCGTAAAGTCGAGGAGCCCCTTCTCCAGCGAGTGCTTCGAGCCCGGCATAAACGTCACGGTCACGTACCTCGGCGTCCAGATCGCTAGCGGCAGCACTGCCGGCCAGGCTTGCGCTGAAGGGTGGCATCCGGAGCAGATGGTGCGGATGCCCGTCGTCGCACGAACACGGTTGACTGTCTCCGTGCTGGACAGTCTCGCGGCGGAGCTGAGGCGAGGGGTAGCGGTGTTGGACGTCTCGCTGCGGATTCCGCCGTCGTCTCCCGGCGATGATGGGAAACTGGTCGTGTGTAGGGGCAGGCGTGTCGGTCAGGCCGCCGAGGACTCGTGGGCTCCTTGCGACGTGCTGAAAACTGCATGAGCGGCTGCATCCTCCTCTTGCACAGGGTAAGGGCCAAATTCCGTGACAAATTGTCGGAAGTAGTTCTATAGTTTTTATCTGAGACCATCTCGAGAAATTTTCGAATTAGTAGTTTATTAGAATACTTTTGTTTTATCTATTTGAACTCTACTTCTATTGGTTTAATTTTTTTTTTTTGAGTAATTGTGTGTAGAAGTAATCCTCCCGAGTCGCCGATATGCCCCAGCAACCACCAAACAGCCACCTCTCTAGCCCGACGAACTTTCCAAAGTAACACCTACAACGTCCATCACAATTCAAATTGTGAGGTCCTATGAATTGTATCCGTGACAAAGTACTGCTAGGGACTACACATGCCTTTTTCCTAACTCGGAACACATTTGTGATTTAGTTTCGGCTGTACAATAAGTGTGAAACTGTATACGAAGAACCACCTTTGTGGATGGACACCCACTACCGGAATCTGGATCTTTGCCGTGCGGCAATTCTACACGGCAAAGGCCTTGCGGAACACGGCAAAGGCTTTGCCGTGCTCAGCTGCACGGCAAAGACCACACGGCCTAATACACGTCGGTAACGGTTCTTTGCCGTGATCCTTCCCAAAACAGCACGGCAAAGGGTTTTGCCGTGAGCTAGTAGTTTGCCGTGCGCCGTTGTGTCCGAAGTCGTGGTCAACCCTCACCTCGAGGCTTTGCCGTGTGCCAAAATGTTGCCGTGCGCTTTTCAGAAAACAACACGGCAAATCTTCGGACTCTGCCGTGTGCTCGTCCAGAACAAGCACGGCAAAATGTTGGACTCTGCCGTGCGCTTTTCAGGAAACAGCACGGCAACGCTTCGAACTCTGCCGTGTGCTTTCCAGGAAACATCACGGCAAAGTTTTGGACTCTGCCGTGTGCTTTTCAGCAAACCGCACGGCAAATCCCGGTTGCCCAGCACCTTTACCTCGCCCCTTTGCTGTGTGCCATGGTCAGATGCACACGGCAAAGAGACCATATGGTCTCACTCAAATGCCAGGTTGCACAGGTGGTGGCCACGTGTGGCCTTTGCCGTGTGCAAGCGCACGGCACAGGTCTTTGCCGTGTGCCTTGTCACGGCAAAGTGACCATATGGCCCAGATTTGTACTGTTTTTGCAAAAATCACTGCATTTTACAGATAAATCACACAATAATTCACAGATGATAATTTTGACACAAATATGACTAAATAGTGCTCCATAACATATATAAACAAGACTCAAACTCCTCCATAAGACTCAAACATGGCACAAACATAGTTCAAACTCCACAAACATGAACTCAACATAGTTCAAACTCCACATAGCTCAAACATTGTCTCAAACACCACATAGGCATCATATTCAACATAGCATCCACATGAACTCCGTGACGATGGACGGATGGCGAAGATGGACGTCATTGTTGATCCTCCTATAAGTTCATACAAAAATCATGAGCTTGACAACTAAAATAGCTAAGTGTCAATGTCATAAGCATAGTTCAACTAACTAAGTGGAAATGACAAATTCAAGAATATGCACAACTTTAGATGTAGTAAACCAAAAGAGATGATCTAAGTTAGATGTAGACACAATAAGACACGAGAGTGGTAGCAAGTTGAAATGGTAACTAACCTCTCTACTGGCCTTCCGGCGGCGGAGTAGGATCGTCCTACATGTTTGCAAAAAAATGATGAGTTCGACAACTAGGTGGAAATGGCATAGTCATGGCATTAAAAGAAAGCTAACTAAAATTTGATGAGTTGAACTAACTAAAATTTGACGAGTTCAACTAATGGGTAAAATTTGACAAGTTCAACTAACTAAATTTTGACAAGTTGAACTAAAGTGGCAATGGCATGGCTAACTAAGTGACAATGGCATTTTGACAAGTCGTGCGAACATACCCACGGCATCCTCCGGACAACGTTAGGGTTGGAGATTTGGGGCTGCCCCTCCGGATTATCCTGGCCACCAAGCGGCGGCGCCATCGAGTGAGATCCACCCGCCGATCCTGGATTCATCTACAACATGAAAAAAGTCTCGCATTACACAAGTAATTTAGTTACAACAATAAGATGGATAGAATGACAAGTTTGAGAACATACCCATGGGAACATCGGTGGAGGCGGTGGAGGGAACATTCCCATGGCAACAGCCCCGTCCCAGGAGCAATGCGCTGCATCGTGCCAAACATCCACTCCATCATCTGCCTCTGATGCTCCTGCTGCTGCCTGCAATACTCCTGATGCTGCTCCTGCTGCTGCCGGATCTGCTCCTGCTGCTGCTGCAGCTGCTGCTCATAGAGCACCTGCTTCTGCCGGAGCTCGTCGACAGCTAGACTCGAAACTCGTGGGCGGGTCTCCACAGCAGGCGCACCAGGCGCCCTCCCACGGCGGACCTGGCGTAGAGACGGGACGGTGCGAGGGTCGATGGAGCCGTCACCTATCCACAAGCGGCCATTCGCCGCGCCTTGCCCCGCAAGCACGACAGCCTCGACGTCAAGTGGACTGGTGAGAGGGTCAGCTTCATCACCGTTGCGCTCCTTGAACTTCTCCGTGTACCCCTTGCTCCGGAGCTCGGCGCTCTCGTTGATCCACATCGACCCTGTCTCAGGATCCGGCGTATCCCTGGTACGCATCTTTGACCAACGGCGAAGGGCGAGGGGTCTACGCCGGTCTTCAATTTCTGCAAAGAGAGCACGAACATAGGTGAAAAGGAGACGATATTGCAAAACAGAGCACGAACATAGGTGGATTAAAGAATGCATTTGCTCACCTCATTTTGTATGCATTGGGAGAGGCTGAGGTTGCCTTGGCGGTGTGTTCCACCCTTGTTCTCCGCCCGCTTTGCCTTTCCCTCCGCGTGTATCTTGAGATACTCCTGGCTAGTCCACCACGCTACCATCATGACGTGGCACTCGTTGTTGTTACCGACGTACGGAGGAGGCACCTACGTGCACAGAACACACATATTAATGATATTACACGGCGGTCAACAAAATCGATAATATAGAAATGACGCTACCTGCAGGTACTGCCATGGCTGCATCAAGATGTCCCGAGCACGCTTCTTGTCCAGCCCAATCTTCTTTTCGGCGTACCAATTGCGGACAGATTCCACGCGAGCCTCGTAGTGCATGTCCGTCACCATCTTAGAGGCCATCGTCATAAGGATGGCCTCGCACTTTTCAAAATCCTCCTTCCGACAGGTGAAGAAGTTCTACAAGCATGCACACATAGGTAAAATAGGGTCAAAGCCATTAGTGCAATCTCGGATTTATAGAATGATGAGAAGTCAAACAAACTTACCCAGAAATAGGCGAGTGTCTTAAGCGCCATGTTGCGGTACTCGCCATCGGGATCCGGCGCGAAACAGTAGTGCCTGAAAGTCCAAGCTACACTCTTGCCACCCTCTGGGAGGGGACAATCCCTGGGAAGAACTTCCTGAGACAACATCCAAGGATGCTCGCGTAGGTACGCTGTCCCTTCACTTTAGGAGGCTGGTACTCAAATGTCCTACACAATGAGAAAACCAAAATTAGTATAGTTAGCGGGTCAAAACACAATGAGAAGCTAAAATTGAACAAAAACTATAATAAGTACCTTTTTCCAACAGGCAGGAGAAGAGTGTTCTTGTAGGCGTAATATCGGGGATCGGGGAGTCCCGCCGCCCCCCGCTGATACGGCGGCCTGGTCCGTGGCTCAGGGATATCCTCCTCAGTCTCAACCCACTCCTCCGGCGGGTCCCACTGCAGCGTCGGGTCAAGCACAAACCCGTCCTCCCCAGGTCCCTCCTCGCGCCCCTCCTCCTCGCTGTCATCCTCCTCGTCCTCCTCCTCGCCCTCCTCAGAAGCCTCCGGCAGCAGCTCATCCTCAGAAGCCAGCGACTCGCTCTCAGAGTCCGACTGCACCTCCTGATCGTACTCCTCGTCATCCTCGTCGGGCTGCTCGGCAGGGAGAGGACTAGGAGTCTTGGTAGGCCTCCTTCTCGTCCTCGTACTCCCACGTCGTCCACTCCTCGCAGGTGGAGGTGAGGGTGGAGGTGAGGGAGGAGGTCGAGGTGCCGAACTCGATCCCACCAGGAGTGCCTTCACGCTGCCCACCCTTTGTGCGAACGCCTTCTTCAATTTGTTTCCCCCCATGTTTCCTGCATTGACAAAAAAATAGGTTTCATCAGTATACATGATCCAAAATTAAGGTAAATAGATGAAGCAACAATGAGTAAAGCGAAAATGAATACAATTAGATGAAGTAGCGACAATTAAGGTAAATGGAGTAGCGACAATGAGTTCTCACAAAATAAAGTAGCGACAATCACTATTACATAAAGTAGCATTGACCTATTACATATAAGCTAGACTGGCAATTACTAATACATGTGTCCTCATCGCTATCAGTAGCCTGTGTCGAGATCATCGGGACCAACTATTGGACCACCCGTGTCGTCATCACTGTCAGGGTCGCCACACCACCAACCATCCACGGAACCTGGAGGTGGTCCCTCTGGCTCATCGACGTGAAGTCCTGCGTGGAAGCGCTCTAGCAAAGTCACGTCGGCTTGGTTATGAACCTCCTCGACTTCATCATGCGCGGTGTCTTCCTCCATTCCAGCATCTCGTTTTCTTCGCCGTATTCCATGTCATCATCGGTCGGCAAGTTGATAGTGAATTTCCCAGGGAGCCCTCCATCCTGATAGAACTCGCCGTCAGATGTTGAGGGGTCTAGGCGGCGGTAATCTTGACCGTTAGGCATAGCCGGCCTACTGTGCGACGGTACCGTCACCACAACATCCCACCCCTGTAGACGCTTTTGATATGCTTTTGATGTCTTCTTGCACGGGTACGGGAGATAGAATACTTGGAAGGCCTGGGTAGCCAAAATGTAGACGTCGTCTCCCGAATACTTGGAGCTTCGTTCAACTTCGACCAATCCAATTGCAGGAATCCCTCTAACCCGACGCGGGTCTAACCAATTGCATTTGAATACAACGGGATCTAGCCCTTTACCAAAACCATAATTCAACTCGTATATAGCCTCAACTCTTCCATAGTAATGGAGTTTATCTGAGCCTTCACATAACACCCCACTATTTATTGTCTTCCGGTTGCCCCGGTTTGTTGTGTGGTCATGGGTATGGAAGCGATATCCATTCACGTCATAAGCATGGAATGAGTTGACGGAATGGCTAAAGCCATGGGCAATGTTTCTAAGCTCTGGCTTCATCTCTTTGTCCTTTTTTGCCTACAAGTTTAGCACGAGAAGTTTAGAACGAGGAATGATCGATGAATGTCCACGGTACTAGAAAAGTTAGACAGAACAGTACCAAACCCGCGAACCAGCTAATGAAACCACCACCCTTGCCAAAACCACCACCGTTGTCAAAAAGATCCTTCGACTCTTTCGGGGTAGGGTCCCTTCTCAGCTTCCAGTTTTCACGAGTGAATCGTCTACGCCAATGAGAAAAGAGGAGTTAGCCACGAATATAGGAGTGAATGTTTGTGAAATACTAAATGGTGAAAGACTTACTCGCGGTACGGCTTCACTTCCTCCATACTCATCAAGATATACGAGGAGATCATATCCCGCTCGAGCTTTTTCATGATGAACTTCTTCGTGCCACTTGATTTGCCACCGAGCCCTATGAAGATGCTAAGCTTGGGTACATCTTCAGGGTTGGCTGCATTGTAGCGAACGACTGGATTGTGGATTGTGGGAATGTTGGCATCATAGAAACCTGTCGTGAAGTTTGACACCTCCTCGTTAAGGCATGCCTCGGCCATGGATGCCTCGATCTTGCATTTATTCCCGCAATTCTGGCGTAGGTCTTTCATTTTTCTCTCAGGCCCAAACTGCCAACGGGTCGACACAGGCCCCCCCATTAAAGCCTCGTGCGCGAGATGCAAGATCATATGTTGCATCGGATTAAAAAACCCTGGCGGAAGTATCGTCTCTAGCTTGCAAAGCAACTCGGGTGCCTGTTCATGCAGCTTCAGAACCACTTCACGATCTAACTCCCTTGCACAAATCTGGCGGAAGAAAAAGCTCAACTCCGCCAGTACTCGCCAAGTCTCCTCATCGACATAGCCTCGAATCATCACCGGCATTATGCGCTCAAGCCACACGTGGTAGTCATGACTCTTCAGCCCTCCTACTCGCTGCGTGTCCAGGTTCACACACCTCGCCCAGTTAGCTGCATAACCATCAGGGAAGTACAAACACTCCACGAGCCACTGTAATATTTCCCTTTTTTCCGGCCTTGTAGGGCAGAACCGAGCCTTTGGCTTAGACCACCTAGTGCCGTTGACTCCAGGAGGCTTCATTTCAAGATCTGGCCTGTCACAAAGTTCTTGTTGGTCCATTCGAGCCTTGACGTTATCCTTCGTCTTCTCAGTGTCCATGATGGTGCTATAAAGAGCCTCGGCGATATTCTTTTCGGTGTGCATTACATCAATGTTGTGTGGAAGCTCGACATCCTCCATGTAAGGGAGCAGCTTCCAGAAGCACGGAATGTGAGTCCACTGGTGCGTCTCCCCATAACCCACGAAACCATTCCCATCGGGTTAGGCACGAGAGCTTCTAGCTCAGCCTTGATTTCTCTTCCGGTCATCAGACGTGGTTTCGGAGCATGGATCTCGACTCCTTTCTCGAACCGCTTTACGTCACTCCTGTATCTATGACCTGGCTCAAGGAACTGTCGATGTTGATCAAAGCATGAATACTTGCCTCCCTTCGTAAGCCATGAGAAAGTCACAGCCTGTCTGCACTGTGGGCAAGGCCACTTCCCATGTGTACACCAGCCGCAGAACAAAGCACGCGCTGGTAAGTCATGCAGGGATGTGTGGTACCAGACATACATATCGAAGTGATCATTTGTTGAGGCGTCATATGTTCGGACCCCGCGACCGTTCCAGCCAACAGCCAAGTCTTCAACCAGCGGTTCCAGGTACACGTTCATGTTCTTACCCGGGTATTTCGGTCCTGGGATTATCATCGACAATAACATGTTATGTGATCTCATGGACTCGCCGGGGGGAGGTTCTGGGGTATGACAAACACAGGCCAACAGCTGTATGTTGCCGCCGACATGCCATACGGATTGAACCCATCGGTTGATATAGCAACAGCTACGCTCCTCGGGTCGCCCGCTTTCAGTGGATACTTCGCTACAAAGTTCTTCCATGCGTCACCATCCGACGGATGTATCATCTTGTCCGTGTATCTCTTCCCTAACGCGGCCCATCGCATCTGCTGGGCAGTGTCTTTGTTCATGTAAAGCCGCTGGATCCTCGGTATAAATGGAAGGTACCGGAGAATCTTTTGGGGAATCCCGGTCTGCCTCTTCTGTCCACCACCGAGGTCGACCTCGAAGTACCTAGAGGAATTGCAATGGATGCAATAATTTGTTCCAGCATGTTCTTTCCTGAATAGCATGCATCCCTTTGGACAGGCGTCTATCTTCTCATATGACATCTTAAGGTCACGGAGGAGTTTAGTCGCCTCGTAGAAGCTCTTCGCCAAGATATGCCCTTTCGGTAGAAGGCTGCCAACGACGGCCAGAATATCATCGAAACCATCCCTGCATATCTTCCTCTGGCACTTCACGGCCATAAGGCGAGCGATGGCATCTAGAAGGGTAACATCTGTATGTTCATGAAGGGGTTTCTGCGAGCCAAACATAGTCTCGTAGTACTTCTTCGTGTCTTCATCCGGCTGCTCACTTGTCTCCGCCTCCTGAGGTGTCTCCGCCTCTACACGACGGCTTTCAGGCGCATTAGCATTGACAAAGGCGTCTAAGCAGTTGTTGAACCCAGTGTCAAATTCTCCCGCTGGCTGAATCTGACGTGGCTCGGTTCTAGGACGTTTTGCTAACTGTTCACCATGGTAATTCCAAACATGGTAGAATGGTGTGAACCCATTCTTGATCAGGTGCGTACTAACATCTACCTTCGACTGTCGCCTTCGGTTATCGCATTTTGAACAGGGGCAAAACACTTTCATGGGTCTGCTGCTGATATCAAACGCCTTGTTCACAAACTCCTCGGCCTTATCTCTCCATTCATCACTAAACTCCCACGGACTCTTTCTGCCAGCATACATCCACTCACGGTTCTGTCTCGGATCCATCCTTTAATCGGTACCAAAAAAGACATACACAATGCTTTCAGTTCAACATGTCACTGAATTTTAACAAAACCATTTTTTACGGCCAAATTTTATCTTTTACAACATGCAAGGGTTCACGTACACTTCTAATGGGTAGGGGCCTATCCCGCCCGAGTACGTGTAGATCGAGTCGTGTCCCATGTTCTACCCCGACCCGAGACGGAATTTCGACAGCACCTCCCCGCTGTTCTTCAGAATACACGTCTCGAGCTTGTCAAGCCGAGAGGGTGTGCATCCGAAGAACAACGGGGAGGTGCTGCCGAAATTCCGTCTCAGGAAGGGGTAGAACATGGAACACGACCCGATCTACACGTACTCGGACTGTCCAACAGGACAACCCGGAAGTGTTACGGTTATAAATATGCAAAGATGGACAATCCTGCATATTTATAAATTTGTAACCCTTCCGGATGGGATCTGACTCAGGTTACACGACTCGACTGACCCGGTGATCTAGACCAAAATAAACCTATGCAGCAAGAGAGGCGTAAGATTTATACCCTAGAAGCGTGGTCGATCACCGCAGAAGGTCGGGGACGCTCTCCGGAGGAGGGACGGAACAGGGGCACTGAGTCCCTCCGTCGACACCCTCGAAGCGTGATCGACGGCGAAGAAGATCTTCCGCCGACACCCTCCGTCGACAATCCCCACTCTCACGCTCCACACATACTCCTGCACGAGAAACAAAATAAAGAATGTTAATTGCTACACGAAAAAGAATAAAATTGGCATACACCAAAATTGCATCAACATATATTGCATACATCAAAATTTGCTCACTGTTTTAATAAACCTAAAATTTAATTAACATATACACAACACAAGCAATTCTCACTGTTTTGCTCACTGTTTCATACACCTAAAATTGCTCACTGTTTCATACACCTAAAATTTGCTCACTATACACAACACAAGCATATACACAAAATTTGCTCACTGTTTCATACACCTAAAATTGCACAACACATACATAAAAATGCACAAATCAAAAAAATGGATCGGGTGGCTCACCAAGAGGTCGTGAGTGGAGGAGTTGCTGCGGCCGGAGTGGACCTGGAGTGGGACGCGGCCGGAGTGGAGCCAGAGTGGGGCGCGGCCGGGGAGCACCGCGGCCACCGCGGCCGGGGAGCTAGAGTGGGGCGCGGCCGGAGTGGAGCCGGAATGGGGCGCGACCGGGGAGCTCGCGGCCACCGTGGCCGGGGAGCTGGAGTGGGGCGCGGCCGGAGTGGAGCCGAAGTGGGGCGCGGCCGGCGGCGGGGAAGGGGAGGGTGGAGGTGAGGTCGGGGAGGTGGTGGCGGCAGGGGGCGGGGGTCACGGCCGGGGAGGTGGAGGCGGCGGGGGGCGCGGGGTGGAGGAGCGCGGCAGGGGAGGCCGGCGTGGAGGGCGGAGGAGGCGTGGAGGGTGTCGGGTTGCGGCGGCGGCGGCGGGTCGGTGGTGGATGCGGGTGGAGGTGTGGAGTGGGTGAGAGAGTGAGGTGAGAGACGGTCCGATCGAGGCTTCGTGTCCGAACGGATAAGATTCACAGGAATCTTTGCCGTGTGCGTGTACGCGTGGAGCACGGCACAGAAATATTTGCCATGCAGGCAAAAGAAAAGAGCACGGCAAAGGGCTTCCTTTGCCATGTGGGATTAACTTTGCCGTGTGCTTTCTTTTTATTTTTCTTTCTATTTGTTTTTTCTTTTATTTTTTTTATTCTTTACTTTTTTTGTGGACTGTTTATTTTAGTATTAGTTAATACCATTGTTGGTAGGTTGTGGGAACCAAAATAAAACTCCGAGGTGCGACCCCCTTCACCGACCCCTCTTACTCCGTAGTAAGTTCCGACACTTAGAGGTGAAAACTCCCGTGTCGGGTGCCGGGCACGGAATCATGCGACGAACCACATGAAATGTTGGTTCCCCATGGTCCCATGTACCAACCTAACACAACCAAGCAAAAAAGTTCACGCGTCTACCCCCTCTCGGCGCCGGTCAAAGGGGTAGATGACAGGTTTGACTTTTCTCCAGTGGGTGTAGGGTTTCGCCGTAGCGGGGTCCGGAGCGTCGGAATCCCACCAAAACTTGCATGGGTCCCTAATATATGTGTAAGAGTGTGTTGGTAGGTTGTGGGAACCAAGATACGGCTCCGAGGTGCGACCCCCTTCACCGACCCCACTTACTCCGTACTAAGTTCCGACACTTAGAGGTGAAAACTCCCGTGTCGGGTGCCGGGCACGGAATCATGCGACGAACCACATGAAATGTTGGTTCCCCATGGTCCCATGTACCAACCTAACACAACCAAGCAAAAAAGTTCACGCGTCTACCCCCTCTCGGCGCCGGTCAAAGGGGTAGATCGACAGGTTTGACTTTTTCCAGCGGGTGTAGGGTTTCGCCGTAGCGGGGTCCGGAGCGTCGGAATCCCACCAAAACTTGCATGGGTCCCTAATATATGTGTAAGAGTGTGTTGGTAGGTTGTGGGAACCAAGATACGGCACCGAGGTGCGACCCCCTTCACCGACCCCTCTTACTCCGTACTAAGTTCCGACACTTTGAGGTGAAAACTCCCGTGTCGGGTGCCGGGCACGGAATCATGCGACGAACCACATGAAATGTTGGTTCCCCATGGTCCCATGTACCACCCTAACACAACCAAGAAAAAAATTTCACGCGTCTACCACCTCTCGGCGCCGGTCAAAGGGGTAGATCGACAGGTTTGACTTTTTTCCAGCGGGTGTAGCGTTTCGCCGTAGCGGGGTCCGGAGCGTCGGAATCCCACCAAAACTTGCATCGGTCCCTAATATATGTGTAAGAGTGTGTTGGTAGGTTGTGGGAACCAAGATACGGCACCGAGGTGCGACCCCCTTCACCGACCCCTCTTACTCCGTACTAAGTTCCGACACTTAGAGGTGAAAACTCCCGTGTCGTGTGCCGGGCATGGAATCATGCGACGAACCACATGAAATGTTGGTTCCCCATGGTCCCATGTACCAACCTAACACAACCAAGCAAAAAAGTTCACGCGTCTACCCCCTCTCGGCGCCGGTCAAAGGGGTAGATCGACAGGTTTGACTTTTTTCCAGCGGGTGTAGGGTTTCGCCGTAGCGGGGTCCGGAGCGTCGGAATCCCACCAAAACTTGCATGGGTCCCTAATATATGTGTAAGAGTGTGTTGGTAGGTTGTGTGAACCAAGATACGGCTCCGAGGTGCGACCCCCTTCACCGACCCCTCTTACTCCGTACTAAGTTCCGACACTTCGAGGTGAAAACTCCCGTGTCGTGTGCCGGGCACGGAATCATGCGACGAACCACATGAAATGTTGGTTCCCCATGGTCCCATGTACCAACCTAACACAACCAAGCAAAAAAGTTCACGCGTCTACCCCCTCTTGGCCCCGGTCAAAGGGGTAGATTACAGGTTTGACTTTTTTCCAGCGGGTGTAGGGTTTCGCCGTAGCGGGGTCCGGAGCGTCGGAATCCCACCAAAACTTGCATGGGTCCCTAATATATGTGTAAGAGTGTGTTGGTAGGTTGTGGGAACCAAGATACGGCTCCGAGGTGCGACCCGCTTCACCGACCCCTCTTACTCCGTAGTAAGTTCCGACACCTAGAGGTGAAAACTCCCGTGTCGGGTGCCGGGCACGGAATCATGCGACGGACCACATGAAATGTTGGTTCCCCATGGTCCTATGTAGCAAAAAATTCCATCAACAGGGGCTGCAGTGCATTCAAGAATTGGAGCGCGTCTCCAGGACCCTTCACACCAAGAACGGAAGACACTAGATCCGAGAATGAGGCCTGAACGGATTCTTTGGCAAGATCAAGTTTTATGACTGTACTGTCCTTGACTAGGAATATGTCCCCTTCACAAGTCAATTCTGCTGGCAACGCACTTTGCAACACCTGTGAGATTGTCCAGTATGGCTTTGACTTCACCACAGCAGGGGCAGGAAGAGAAAGCGACAGAAGCATGGCTAGCTGGTTAGCTGATTCTTTGCTCAACATGGTTATTATAGACATGTGTTTCAGGGCTAGCAAACTATCATTAGATAGCTGGAGGTTTACTTTGTATCAAGTAAAAATTATTTCAGGGCTAGCAAATATCGATTTTCCGGTAGTGAATAATTGTTTCAAATTTGTATCAAGTAAAAATTTAAAAATATTAGCTCTCATTTTATGTCCAAAAATATGAGTTTTTTTGTGAAGAATCTACCAAGGTTGGGGCCATTTTACCCAAAAAAGGGGGAAAAAAAGCAAATAAGGGAAAATTGCAATATGCCGTGCACATTGTGAAAAGGCACACGGCATATCTTTCTTTGCCATGTGGGGACCTTCTAGGCGCACGGCAAAGAGTATGTATGCCGTGTGCTTTTTCCCTACACACGGCATATCTTTTCCCGCCAATTAATTTATAGCGCGGGAAATTTCTCCCGCAAAATATTGGGGAGGGCGGCAAACTTTTGGACCCTAGTCAACTGTTTTGCCGTGATACGACGTAAAGGATCACGGCAAAGATATCTTTGCCGAGATGCTTTGGTTTGCCGTGTGTTTTGGTTCCATTTTGCCGTGCTTTATTCTTTGCCGTGTGCTCTGGGTTTTCCCTGCCGTGCTTCCTTATTTTGCCGTGATCTTCCTGTTTCCTGCACGGCAAAGAAAACTTTGCCGTGTTCCGAAAACCTACGGCGCACGGCAAAGACTCTCCCTCACGGCAAATTCAATTTTTCCGGTAGTGACCTATTTAAAAGGAGCAAAAGCGCAGAGTCATTCGCTATGAATTTCGCCGCGCTTGATTGCACAACACAACACCGTGTATGGATGATTCCCTCGATTAGTTCACAAGCTGCAACTACAATAGCTGAAGTATAGATAGTTAGGATTGAGAGGCAACGGGATGTTGTACATCACCACGGCAGCCATTGTGCGAACTCAGGGGAGCCATGTTGCGACAATAAGGGTGCTTACTGGCGGAGGATGTGAGCGCCTTGGTCTCCACTCCAGCCTGGCGCGCTCTTGGTCAGATGCTCGCGTAGCCACAGACCTCAGAATGCCGCCGCGTCGCCGTGCGCTAGGCGAGAAGGCGAACTTGGCGATGGAGCCGCGGAGCGCTGCCAGAGAGGGGAGGCATGGCTCGGTCGAACGGGAGGAAGACGCAATTTGCATCCCATGGCTGTGACATTTTCCGTGAGCGACCTGCAAGGTAGGAAGAAGAGGAGGAGAGAACGCCGCACCTCTTGAGCTCCTTCATGCCAGTCACCATCGTGCGGAGCTGCACCGAGGGCAGCGCGTCGGGGTGGAGCGAGCGACGTTGAGAAGAACGAGCGAGCGGGCGAGAGACGAGAGGAGAGACAGAGACGCTGCAGAATTATGATATATCTTGTGTGATTACCAATAGAAGGTTCCTTATGTTTCTGCAATAGGAACACGCGGATAAAATTTGTGGAGTTTCGTACATAATTATGATATATCTAAGATAATCCAATGTTACCTTTCTTTTTTAAGTGCTAAACATCGACTCAAGAACACAAGTATGTATTTTCAACACCCACATTTTTACTTCTATGAATTTTCATCCCTTTTAGCTACTTTTCCCCAATGAAACTATATGATGTAATAAGATTCACGACTTTCAAACCAAACAACCAAAGTCATGACCATATTCATGGCTAAGTTAATGCTATCATGAAAACATCGATGTAAACATGAGGTTTTAACATTGTAAATACGATTACCAAAGTGAGATTCCAAGAATTTTTCTAAGATTTTTTTTTAAATTTCAATGCAAAAGATGTGATTTTTTTAAGAAGCAGGCTCCTTCGATTTCGTCCCCCACCCGCCGGCCCACCGATCGGTGTACGCCGATCTCTATGGAGGTATGTGCCTTACTTTCGATAGCATGAAATTCCATGTGAACAAGTGGGGGACGCTTCGACTCTCCGACCGCACACTTGCATCTTCGTCGACTACGGAGATCGTGTCTGCTTCGACTACATCACCTGCATCTTCATCGACTACGGAGATCGCATCTGATTCGACTACATCACCTGCATCTTCGTCGACTACGGAGATCGCATCTGCTTCGACTACATCACCTGCATCTTCGTCGACTACGGAGATCGCGTCTGCTTCGACTACATCACCTGCATCTTCGTCGACTACGGAGATCGCATCTGCTTCGACTACATCACCCGCATCTTCGTCGACTACGGAGATCGCGCCCGCTTCGACTACGTCACCTGCATCTTCATCGACTACGGAGATCGCATATGCTCCGACCGCGGGACTCGCGCCTTTGCCGACTATGAAGATCGCATATGCTCCGACCACGGGACTCGCGCCTTTGCCGACGGCGGAGATCGCACCTGCTCCGATCGCGGGACTCGCGCCTTCCTCGACCGCGGAGATCGCATCCGCTTCGACTACACCCGCGTCTCCGTCGACTCCGGCGCCTGCGACAACATCGACTGCGGCTTCGTCGGACGAGTTCTGCATCGACTGCGGCGTCTACCACGTCGCCTCCATCTTCGGCTCTGAGGACAGCTCCGGCGGCGAGAGCAGTAGCAGCAACGCGTACTTGACTGCGCAATCTTAGCCCGTCCAAGTCATCATGGTGAACGCAACAAATAACAGGACACCCGAAACCGGTCCCCACCGTGATGAACCCGCGCTTCCAATGAAAGTCACCATGCCAGACAAAGTAACTACCCTAGTGATTACTCAAGAGATAGGAGTACATGCCATGAAGCATGTCCAAGAATGTACCTTTCCTCTTGCGGAGGCGAATCGAGAGCACATGATGGCATACCAATACCTCGTGTGGAAGGAGAACGAGAAGCTACTACTAGAGAAAACCGAGTTGGCCCGGCGTAAAGAACTTGCTGATGCGTCGAGTGCTAGCCGCGCAGCTTACTCCTTCTCTTCCTCGGGACCTACCATCACGCAGGAACACAGACGTCATCGATCACGTGCCCGTGTAATGACGGATGCCGAAAGGGCCGCGACCACCCGCAACCTCGAGTCATCCTTCATGTCAGAGCACGCAGACGGGATACCCATCCCCAAAACAGCCTCGGGTGCTCTCATGTCGCTGTTGTAACACCCCGGCCACCCCCGGGCCGGGCCTGTCACCCTGGCAGCTCTCTAGAATCTCTAGACTGGCCCCACAGATCAACACTGGTCTTTTCTGCGCACTTTGTCCTCACTCGTGCGCACCCGGGAACCAGTTCCCGGTCGGTCACCCATCCTTGGAGTGCTCCGGGCCAAGCACGCTTAACCTCGGAGTTCTTTCCAGATGAGCTTCCGGAAAAGAAGTTGCAACTTGTTGATATGAGTATTCTATCAATCCTGTTAAGCCCTGAGCCAGGATCTCACATCCTTCCCCCCTTAGAAGACCGACGCCCTCGTCGGTCAGCCCCCAGTCCAGGAACTTCCCCCCTTGGCACCCGTCTGTGCGCCCAGTGCCGGCACATGCTCCACATGTTCACCCACTGACCCGCACACGCCCGAGTTGCCGCGAGGGTCGGCTCTGATACCAACTTGTGGCACCCCGGCCACCCCCGGGCCGGGCCTGTCACCCCTGGCAGCTCTCTAGAATCTCTAGACTGGCCCCACAGATCAACACTGGTCTTTTCTGCGCACTTTGTCCTCACTCGTGCGCACCCGGGAACCAGTTCCCGGTCGGTCACCCATCCTTGGAGTGCTCCGGGCCAAGCACGCTTAACCTCGAAGTTCTTTCCAGATGAGCTTCGGGAAAAGAAGTTGCAACTTGTTGATATGAGTATTCTATCAATCCTGTTAAGCCCTGAGCCAGGATCTCATAGCTGTCCACGTACCTACGGGCAACTCTGCCTCCGGAGGGCGACCCTCGCGCAGCTCTACATCGACAACAAATCCAGGCGCTCCATTTAGCAGAGGAGGCGCTCATCCCGGATGCCACACCCGCAACAACAACCCAACCACGCGGAGATCGCGACAGATGCGACCGCGAACGCGCAGCACGTGGAGACCGACCCGTCCGTCACCTGCAAGAGGGGGAAGACTTGCGCAACGTCATTACACAGCGAACAGTCGACCGCAACCGCTCCAAACGACCCGTCAATACCCCGACTGAGGAACTTTACTCGGACGACGACAGCGAGCCTTGCGGTCGCCTACTTCAACTACCGCATCCGCACCACAAGAATACCTCGAGGTTTCAAGCTTACGTCCGAGTCAGTCAAGTTCGAAGGCACGCAGGATCCCAAACTTTGGTTCGACGATTACATCATCACAGTCAACTGTCAAGGAGGCACCACGACAACAGCCATGCAGTACGTTCAGCTGATGCTCGTAGGTTCAGCACGTACCTGGCTGCAGAACCTGCCCCGAAACTCTTTCAGTTCTTGGGACCAGTTCGAAGATACCTTCGTCAAGAACTTCCTTGGAACATACTCGAGACCCGCGACGTTCGTGGAACTGAAGCCTGCAAGCAACAGAAAGACGAGACACTACGATCATACATCCAGCATTGGACACTCATGCGCAACTCCGGTGGAGTCGTCTGAGAGGATAGAGCAATCGACGCATTTATCCATGGCGTCACTCGACACGACCTTCGGGAGGCCTTCGGTCGCCTTCGGCCACAGTCCATAGTCGAGCTCATGAAAATCGCCAACGAATGGG
Source organism: Poa pratensis (assembly GCA_947311845.1). NCBI lineage: Eukaryota > Viridiplantae > Streptophyta > Magnoliopsida > Poales > Poaceae > Poa > Poa pratensis. The sequence goes on from CAMZMU010000083.1 coordinate 2,498,347, forward strand.
CGGACGGTGAGGACTCTGTACGCAACGAGTTCCCAGACGAGGAAGGAGAGCCCAGCAACTGGGGCCGCAGAAACAACCGTGGCAGCGATCGACGTCACAAGCGCAAGACCCGCTTCGATGAAGGCGAGCCAGCCGAGCTAGTGGCAGCCGGATTCGCCGACACCCGAGAAGACCGGAGCCGCGACAGCAATCGCCAGAGCAGTCGAGGCTGAGAAGAGTATAGGCACGAGGGGAATCAGAAACGTGAGTGGCAGTGCAAGCCCCGCGATACCTCGCGACCAGACCTCACACCCGAGCAGGAGCTCGAAGAACCATGCAAATTCCACTTATTCAGAAATGAAGAAACCGGCAAGCTGGTATCCACTCACCTGTTGAAGGACTGGGCCAGGAGGGCCCAAGACTCTGGCCTGGGCGGAAACTCTGAACCCGGAGGGGGTGGAGACTCCAGTCTAAGGCGGAGACTCCGGGGTCACTCCGGACCAACTCCGGACCCAAAACAGAGAACGCCGTCTTGTTGCGCACTTCGCACCAAAACCAGATGGGCCAGAGACTCTGGCCCTTGAGCACCCCTGAGGCCGGAGACTCTGGTTGAGGCACACCGGACACTCCGGCCCTGGCACACCGGACACTCCGGCCAGGAAAAACAGCAGCAAATCAGCAAAACCGTAAACCCAATTACTTTCTCGTTTGAACTCCAAATTAGGTGAAACCAATTTTGTTGGAAAGGTAACGACAAGAGCTTTCCTACAAAATTCAGAAATTAAGAACCATAAATAGAGTTAAGTTGACACACATGGGAAGGTGTGGAACTTTCCTCACGGATAAACCGATAATATTTCCAACACGAAAACGCAACAAGTTTTAAAAACAAAATCCGATTTCGAAGGACTTAGGCTTGTCATGAAGAACACGACAAGCACCAAAACCCAACTAGGATAAAAACCAAATAAGAACCAAGAAAGATGATGATACCAGGTTTGAACTCTCCACAAAGATGTGATCAAGTTACTCACTTGAGAGCCCCTCTTGATAGTACGCCGTCTATCCTATAACCCGGTCTCCCACTAACAACATGAGACCGATAAAATAGAAACCCTATCAAGATCATACCATTGCCTTGCGCTTTTCACTTGAGCTAGATGATGACGATCTTGATCTTTTCAAGTGGACCACCTTTCTTGATTGCGCTTTGCTTGGTGAAGACTCACATATCGCTCCCCCATACACCAATATGGAAGAGGCTCTATAAGGCACATCTTCACTTGACCAATATCTCCAAATGGTGATAAGCTTCAAGCATAGGATTTCTTCGATATGCTTCTCTTGAACTTGCACTTCATCTTCTTCCCTTAATGTATATGATAACTTGAATATTGCTTTGGTCATCACTTTACCTTCTTCTTTCAATCTTGATACCAGCACATGGTGTTCAAGCATTGCCAATGGACAAGCCCTACAAGGATAGCTCAATGCAACCATTAGTCCATAGAGATTGTCATTAATTACAAAAACCACACATGAGGGCTCATGCACTTTCAAATAGTCCACATTTGATGGATAATACCCAAGTATTAGGAATTTTCTTGATTTCTATCTAATTTCGCCTAGTTAAATGAGTTTATGCTGATTTTCCGAAAATAATCCAAATTTGAACTACAAGTGTTTGATAGTTTGGTCTGATTTTTTTTAAAAAATAATTTTAAGATACACAACTAGTGGTTATATACTTATATCACAGAAACATCGATTGTTTTTAAAAATTTGACCTCTTTCGAGGAGGGTCATGGTGGCCATTTTGACCGCTTTTTGAAAAAAAATAGAGTAAAAAAACCTCCAAAACAGATATGGTGCAAAATGAGTTTATATCGATTTTTCGAAAGTAATTTCGTTTAGTTAAATGCGATTTTGTGATTCAAAAGATGATATAGTTGTCATATTTGGATTCCTCTCATTTTTCTAATTGATTTAGACATTTTATTTGTTAAATTTTCGATTTACGGATTTAAATATATGAATTATTCCATATTAAATGAAAAATGCGGGACCTTTAGTCCGCGTTGGTATCACGAACTGGTACTAAAGATGGACCTTTAGTACCGGTTCGTGATACAAACTGGGACTAAAGGGTCTCGCGCTGGGACCCACCTCTGTGGCTGCCTGCCGCAACCCTTTAGTCCAGGTTGGTATTATCAATCGGGACTAAAGGTTCCCTACGAATCGGGACTAAAGCTGGCCGGCGCCCTGGCCGTTCGAACCGGGACTAATAGTCCCATTAGTCCCGGTTCCAATAATGACCGGAACAAAAGAGCCGAACGGAAGACTCTTTTTCTACCGGTGGTAATAACTCACTTTCCATCGGAAACAATGGAGGTTGTTTTCCCTTTGGAGGCTAGGGCAGCGGTGATTGGTCAGGGGGTCATGTGCTCATGGCTTGTGTGTTTCCCCTTTGGAGGCTGGCAGCCACACCTAGTTTACAGCCCGGCCAGTACATACATAGTACACAGCTCATAATTTTGTTTTATGAGACAGGGAGTGTGACTTCCTGTTATAAACACAGACCAGTCAAGACAAGTATTTTTATAGATCGGCCCATTTCTGCTGCCAACACTCCTCAACTCGTACTCAAGTGTTTGGCTTCACCACACAGCGTCTCGCGGATATACGATTGGGAGACAACAGCAATGGGGATGGTCGGATCGGATCAATAAAAAAGTCAGCACGATCACTTCTTGCACCATACCCAGAGCCAAACCAGTAAACCAACAAAGATTGTGCCGGAGGATCAAATTGTAGAATTTCTTTTGGACATTCTGTCGAAAGGATAGTGTCCAGCATAAGCTGTACCAGGATACACCGCACCTTACACGAGCAAGAGGGAAGGTGCGGGCATGCCACACTCATAGATAGGGAACAAAGTATCGCTGCAGCGGCCTGGAGAAAGAAAGAGCAAGAGGTGGAGTGAGATTCAGAGCCTCGATCTCTATCCGGGTCGGCAAGAGCAAATTTGCCGATTTCATCAAGTTTATTGAGGAGCCAATCATGAACTCTCTACATGTGCCGACTGGAAGCACGCTCGACAAATCACAAAACGTGGTGATATCATCGTTGTCTACCTTCTACCTCTATCCAGAGTGCTCAGCCCGGTGCCTCGCACACTGAGGAACCGAGCGCCCGCTAGATTTTCGCACCGCCAACCAAAGGTAGGACGCCGGCGAGGGAGGATGGCGCCATCGCAGAGCGGACCTGAGCGAGTCCTAATGGAAATGTGTGCGCTTCCTCGACTTCTCCAGCGTCTCCCCGCCGAGCTCTGCCCTCCCGCGGTCCGCGTCCAAGTTCTTGGCATGTGTGCGCTTCCTCGACTTCTCGCCAGCCCAGGTCTCGCCGAGCTCCTTTGGCACCCCGTGTTCTGGCCTCGCAGCGTCACTGGGAGGCGCCCCGGGCTCTGACCTCGCGGCGTCGCCGCCCGCTTCGTCCACCCCGGTGCACGGGGATGGGGTCTCCCCGGCGCGCACGGCCAGCCCCGTGAGCTCCCCTGCTGATCCATCCGCCGGGCTCTTCGACTCGCGCCTGCCGCCGCTGCTACCTATGCGCTCTCCATCCCCCAGGCCGTCCCCTCCGGCGGCTCGCCGCAAGACTCTCGCTGGGGTGTCGGGATTCGTTCTTCCACGCTCCAGCCCACGCCTCAAGATCAAGCGCAAAGGAAACAAGGTCCCTGTTGCTGCCCTTGCCGAGCAGCTCCTGTGCAAGCGCATGGGGATCCTCAAGGAGGGCGAGATGATGACGGAGAACGCCATTGCCAAGTTTGTTGATCTTTTTCAGGGCAAGCTACCGGACATTGCTGTGGCGGCGCTGAGGGCCCTCTTCCGCCTGGACTGTGACCTGGCTACTGCTGTGGAGGAGGCTCTGCTGGCGCACGGTGGGGCGGCGGCGATCGAGCATGCTGCTGACGGGGACGCCGAGGCCCCTGCTGGTGCTGCTGGGGCGACCGCTCCTGGGATGTCTGCGCCGGCGTAGGCCTCCCCTTCGTGCTCCTGGGTCTGCATGGTTACTATGTTAAGCTACCTTAAGTTGCTATTGCTGATCGCCTGGCTAGCAGGCTCGTTGAACTTCCGTCATGTTGCTGGTTGTCTTCTGAGACCGTGGCTGCTCATACTTCCTTTGCGGCCGTTTATTGCTGGGCATGTACCCAGTCCTTCAGACCTGTTTATTGCTGGGCATGTACCCAGTCCTTCAGACCTTATTTGTTGCTGTTGCTTGCGTCTTCCTTCGAGTTATGCGTTCCTGGGGTCATGCTGGTTATACAATGAGTGATTACTTCATCAACGTCGCTAGCTGGAATGTTCGTGGGCTCAACGACCCAGACCGCCGCACTGCCGTTCTTGAAACAATCACAAGCTGCTCCTGCCACATTGTTTGCCTTCAGGAGACGAAGCTGCAGGTTGTTGATTCCTTCATTGCGGCCTCCATTGGTGGCTTTCGTTTTCAAGGGTTTGCGCAGAAGCCAGCTGAGGGGACTAGAGGTGGAATCCTTATTCTTTGGGATCTCGATGCGGTGGATATTACGGATGTCGAGCTGCACTCCTTCTCCATCTCGGCCACGGTGACCTCCAAGCGGGATGATGATGTGTTCAAGATCACGGTGGTTTATGGCCCTGTCAATGTTGCGTTAAAGGATGATTTTTTCAATGAGCTCGTTGCCCTCAAACCAGTTCCGGGGGTGAAATGGTTGGTGCTCGGTGACTTCAATCAAATTCGGCGTGCGAGGGACAAGAGCAATCTCAACATCAATAGAAGTCGCTTGGTTAGATTCCGGACTGCCCTTAATGCATGTGAGCTAAAAGAGATCCACCTCCAAAATCGGCGTTTCACTTGGTCCAACGAACGCAACACTCCTACCATGAGCAAGATTGACGCCTTCTATTGCAATGAGGAATGGGACATTTCCCATGATGATCACATCCTTCACGCCCTCTCATCCTCGCTCTCCGATCATTGCCCTTTGTTGCTCGCTTGTTGCCGGGGGCCTCGGAAGCCTCGCACTTTCCGCTTTGAAGACTTTTGGGTCCGCATGCCCGGCTTCCTTGACGTCGTGAAGGAGGGGTGGGCCGGCCCCTCGTCATATACCGACCCCTACCACATCCTCCATGACAAGCTCAAGCGGACAGCGGGGAAGCTCATGGCTTGGAGCCGCGGTCTTTTTGCCAACAACAAGATTCAACTTCACATGGCGCTCCTTGTCATCTTGCAGCTCGACAAGGCTATGGAGGCTCGGGCTCTCTCTCCGGATGAGCGTGACATCCGCACTAGGCTCAAGCGGCGGGTCATTGCTTTGGCGGCCCTCGAAAGATCCCGGAAAAAACAGCGTGCTAGGATCGATAATCTTAAAGAGGGGGATGCAAACACTAGATACTTCCATGCCAAAGTAAACTCTAGGAGGAGGAAAAACTTTGTCTTCAAGCTTCGGCACAATCAAGGGTGGGTCACTTCTCATGAAGACAAACAATCGGTTGTGCAAAACCACTTTGTTGAAGCTATTGGACGCCGGTGCCCGGGCTCTCGTGTTCTCAATTGGGACGCCCTTAATCTCCCCGCTCACAATCTAGAAGGCCTTGCGGACCCCTTCACGGAGGAGGAGGTGAAGGCGGCCATCATGTCCATGCCCTCCAACAAAGCTCCCGGCCCGGATGGTTTCTCCGGCAAGTTCTTCAAAGCATGTTGGGACATCATTAAGGCGGATGTGATGGCGGTCATGTTCCGGTTCTCCAACCTTCATACCAACAACCTCCATTGGCTCAATTCCGCAAATGTTGTGCTCCTACCCAAGAAGGAGGGAGCGGAGGAGATCTCCGACTTTAGGCCGATAAGCCTCATCCATGGGATCGCTAAGATTGTGGCCAAGATTCTTTCCCTCCGCCTCGCCCCCCACATGAACTCCCTTGTGTCTCAAGCCCAAAGCGCCTTCATCAAGACGAGGAGCATTCATGACAACTTCCTTTTTGTTCGCAACTATGCCCGCTGGCTCCACCGGAGAAAGAAGGCCTCTCTTCTCTTCAAGCTTGACATTAAAAAGGCCTTTGACTCGGTTAAATGGGAGTATATTTTGGAGCTTCTTGATCGCCTCGGCTTCCCTCCAAGATTCAGGGATTGGCTCTCCGCGCTCTTTTCTTCGGCTTCCTCGCGCGTGCTTCTGAATGGTATCCCCGGTGCTCCTATTAAGCATGGGAGGGGGCTGCGGCAAGGCGACCCCTTGTCTCCCTTGCTTTTCGACATTGCCATCGATCCTCTTCAACACATTTTACAGGTGGCAACGGACCAAGGGCTCCTCCACAGGCTACCCGGGAAGGGTGCTAGGTTTCGATCCTCCCTCTACGCCGATGATGCGGTTGTTTTCTTGTGCCCTATCCAGGAGGACGTCTCCACGCTTGCTCACATCCTAAACAACTTTGGAGACGCCACCGGGCTTGTGACAAATTTTGCAAAGAGCTCTATCACCCCTATCCGTTGTGAAAATATCAACCTTGGCGCTGTGCTTCATGACCTTCCGGCCCCAACCGCTTGCTTCCCGATTCGCTACCTTGGGCTCCCTCTTGCGGTGAGAAAATTAAAGAGAATCCACTTTCAATACCTTGAGGACAAGGCCATGGCCAAACTTAACCCTTGGGCCGGGAGGTGCTTCAACATCGCGGGCCGCAGCACCCTTGCCAAGGCAGTCCTCACCTCGCAGCTCATCTACCCCCTCTCCGTCCTTGACATCCCTCCGGAGACCATGCTCTTTTTCAAGAAAATTATTCGAAGCTTCCTTTGGGCGGGCACCGACAAGGTCTCCGGCGGGAAGTGTAAGGTCAATTGGACGGCGGTTTGCAAGCCCACGTCCTTGGGGGGGCTCGGTTTGCTCAGCATGGACAAGTTCGCGAAGGCTCTTCGTCTCCGGTGGGCATGGCTAAGTTGGACGGCTCCGGAGAGACCTTGGGTGGGAATGGAGGCCCCGTGCAAGAAAGATGAAATGAACCTCTTCCATGCTATGACAAAGGTGACCATTGGTGACGGCTCTAAGGCTTCTTTTTGGAATGACCCTTGGGTGGATGGAATCAGCCCCAAGCTCATTGCGCCTCTAATTTACGAGATCTCAAAGAAGAAAACTTGGTCCGTTAGGGAAGCTATCACCGATGACGCATGGGTTCTTGACTTGAACATCTCCGATGGGCTTTCGGTGGCTCACCTCGAGGAATTCATGAAACTTTGGCAACTCACCTCCCAACTCCAACTTGATGTCGCCGTCCCGGACTCAATCACTTGGAAGCTCACCTCTTCGGGTTCTTACTCTTGTTCCTCGGCTTACAAGGCGCAATTTGCCGGGCAAATCGGCTCTACTATGGACAACTTGGTGTGGCGAAATTGGGCTCCCCCAAAATGCAAACTCTTCTCGTGGCTAATCATTCAAAATCGCGTGTGGACGGCGGACCGTCTTGAGCGGAGGGGCTGGCCTAATGGTCGGCTTTGCCCTCTTTGCCGCCGGGAGGATGAGACGGCTAGGCACCTCTTATTCACTTGCCGCTTCTCCATCCGTCTTTGGGGCATGGTTAAGGATTGGCTCAATATCGGGGACTTCAATCCCACGGCTTGGGTGGCCTTCGACGACGTCAAGTCTTGGTGGGAGCACCTCGTCATCGCAAATGGGAGAAGAAGGAGGGCCATTTCATCTCTTCTCATGCTTGTCTCTTGGGAAATTTGGAACGAGCGCAACGCGAGGGTCTTCAAGCACACGAGCACCCTTCCGACGATCATTTTCATGCGAATTAAGTCGGAGGCGAGGAATTGGGTGTTTGCGGGGGCGAAATATTTGGGTCACCTTTTACCGGGAGAGTAGGCTTGTATTTTAAGGGTGGTGGTCTATAACACTAAACTCTGTTTTAAACTCCTTCTTATTTAATGAAGTAAGGCAAATCTTTTGCCTTTCCCCTAATGGAAATTTAACATAAAAAGGGGAAATGAAAAACACCCTCAACTTTGCGTTGTGCATGTCTCTTTTGCTAGTCTCAACTTTGTTAAGAACAAGAGACAAATTAGCTATGTGAAACATATACTCCCTCCGGTCCAAAATAATTGTCGGGACTTACACATGTATTTTGTACTACGGAAGTTTAATTTGCACGACAGTTTTTTTGGACTGGAAGGTAGTATCAGAATTCGGCCTAGACTACTGCGCCACATCCTAACACGCGACACCCCGACGTCTCTGTTTTGCACGTGACATCACCTTTGAACACATCCATGCTTAACCGTCCAAAGTGCTTCGGCACCAATTAGGATGGTAGCGAACTGACCGCACTACAAAATCACGAATTGACAAGTTTGGCCGATGTACTTCCCGCCGAATTTAAAGCAAACTTTCATTTACTTTTCCAGTTCCAGCTATACAGCTTGAACATAACAATATTTATCTAGTTGACTGTTGGCAGCATAAATGGGCCAATTTATAAGAACCCTGTCGAGACCGATCTATGTATTTATAAAGGATGTTACCCCGTGGCTCATCAAGAAAATTATGAGCTGTACAACATCTTCTCATCTTTCACACCTTCTCCCATGCATTCACCACAGATTTATACCTCTTGGACATTTCATCGAGCACGTTGTGGGCGTCGGCATTAATGACAGTGGAGGCAGCAGCTAACGTGGAGGATGCCTAGGAGAAACTATGTGGCATGTTATCATCTTCTTCCTCTTTAGCGACGGGCCACTGGCGATTAATTTGGGGAGTCGGTTCGTCGGCACCGTCGGGGAAGGGCGAGGGAGACAGGGAAAGGAAGGGAGCGAGGTAGGCCAGCCCAGGTGGGGTAGCATGCTGAATATACCAGATATTTGGGCGTTAAGAAATTGTCGAAAATGTTTCACGCCATCTTTTGCAGCTCCATTAGACGAACAGACATATGACGGCGTCTTGCGCATGATAGAATCTTTACATAGCGGTAGTCGCCAACACAACTGGCACCGATCCGAGGGGCTAGAAGTGCATGAATTCTTTTCGAGGGGCCAATACTTAGATTAAGTTTTGGAAAGCGCCGTTTAGGTAGATTGAAATGATACTTAAAAAGCAAATAATAACACAAAGGAATGAAGCCAATTGGATAAACCAAAGATACTGCTAAAACTTAATATGCCAAATAGTTAAAATGATTATGTACATTTCCAGCAATGGGAAGTGATAAATCCCTCCTCCTTTCTCCGGGCTTGGGACCGGCTATGCAACATAGGCGGAGTTACCTACACTAAAAAAAGCAAATACAAATCCTCACATGTTTCCATACAATAAGCACACATTACAAACAATACATTGAAGAAAATTGAAATAGCTTTTTTTTCTTTTTTCTTTTTTTTTCTTTTTCACATTACAAACAATACATTGAAGAAAATTGAAATAGCTTTTTTTTTCTTTTTTTTCTTTTTTCTTTTTTTTTCTTTTTCTACTTTTTTCTGTGATTTTCACCCATGGCTTAAAATTCTAACGTTTAACTCCTTTTGTGATTTTCTCCCAAAGAGTGCACCCATGGTCACATGACCATATTATGGTTTGGCAGGCTCTAGAAATTGATAACCTACAAAAGAAACAAGCAATTAGAAAGTAAGTGTGTGCAAAGATATTTGGGATAATACATTGTAAGAAAGTGGAAGAACCATGTTCAACACTACATAACAAGTAAAATCCGAAACGAGAGATAAGTGCATATTACACAACAGGAATATTAGCTATATTTTTATAGTGAAACACTCAATTGTGTGGACATACATGTACAGATTAAAGAAAAATACATGCAAAACAAAGAAAATTTAGATGCACATGTCGTGAACTTTAATAGGGTAGGTATGAGAATCTATGAAACAAGAGGGGTTTGCCTGTGCATACTAGTTTTTTTTCCAAAGCAGGCAGGAGAATCTATGAATCCCCAGGCCCTCGTCGCATCCCAGCGGAATTCCTCTGGCCTCCGGCGGCCGCCCGTAACAGCTCCCCGGAGCTGGACGGCAACTTGCTCCGCAGCACCCCCACCAGCTCTCTCTACCCCCGCACATCCCCACATGTCCCCAAATCAACATGGATTCACGGAGCAGCGCACCGTCGCCGCTCCTCCTTCGGCCACAGGAGAAGATGACCGTCGCAGCGTATGCAGATCTGATTGTAGCGCCGCCGACCGGCCGTCCTTGGCAGCTTAGGCGCCATCCCCTTGCAGCTCCGCACCCCTTCCATGGTAGCTCCGATGACCGCCGCACTTGCTGGCGCCGCTCGCAGCACGCTCGCTTGCCGCGGGCAGCACCGTGGCCGGGCGCTCATATCAGCGCCGCTTGTCGCTAGCAGCATGCCAGCATCTCGACTTGGCATCATGTCATCGCCGGCAGGTTTGAAGCACTAGAGGAGCCCGTCATCATGGGTTGTTAGGACAGAGGGAGCCCGCATCATCTTAGCACCAGCGTTCGCCGTCTCGTGGCGCCGGTTCACAGCACCGGAGGAGCCCACATCGTGGGGATGTGTGGGCGGAGCCCGGAGGCAGGAGAAGGCGATGGGACCGCAGCACCGGGTACAACCTCCAAACCTCTTGCAACGCCGACGAGGTCGGTATCCGAGAAGAGCACGTGCGACGGTGCGAGAGCGGCCGTGGCCCGAGCTGATTTTGGTGGCGATGCTATGCGTCCATGTGGAGACGATGGAGAATAGAAAAAGAAAAAGCGGAGAAGGTGCATCGGTGAGAAGATAAGGTGGTAGGTGGGGTCAATGGCCCATAAAAGAACGCAATTTGCAGGCAGTTAATAACATGAAACCAAATTAATAGTACCAGTTAATGGCTATACCTCGCATCATCGTGGTCACGCAGTTGGGCAGTTAAATGTAAAGTATATCCAGGTCTTCCCCGTCACGTTGCCTGCATTCCATCTGAAGCCCGGGCAACCACGGCGAGGAGATCTCACACATATCCTCGGTCAGAACCATCTTCTGCAGACTGCCCAGCTTCTCAACACGCCTCAGGTTTGGGCAACCTAGTATCTCTAGCCTTTGCACTTGAGGAAGGTTTGAGACCCTCTCCAGGCCTTCACATCCCATGAAACATATTTCAGAGAGGAACGGGAGGTCCTCCACCACCTTCAAGCAACTTGCTCTTTCTATAAAGAGGTATATCAAGCTTGTGGCCTCCTGTCCAAGCTGTCGTGGGAGAGCTCTCAGCTTAGGGCAGTCGACAAGCACCAACCTCATCAAGCGTGGCAGCAGTTGCAACCTTGGAGACGGGGCTTCCTCTTTTTGTATCTCAGCAGATCCGTCCTTTTCCCCTTCCGAAGCTGTTGTTGATGATGCGCCTTCCTCCTCAACAAAGGACCACTCCTTCAAATTGGGCATATCCGAGAAGTACAATGTCTCGAGCTTGGGGAAAGCAACAACTACATCCCCCGATCTAGGATTAGCCCACCTGCAGCCTACAAATTCGAGTCCAATCTTCGTAACTGAGGCAGCTTGAGAAATCTTCAGATATTTCAGATTGGGTAGCTGCCCGATTGATGGAAGATCCAAACAAGAATTGCAGTATCCGAGTACTAAATATTGAAGTGAGGATAGTTTGGTAGTACCAAGCCAGGTGGGGAACCTACGGCCAAAGAACCCATCAATTACTAGTTGTTGCATGTTGTGAGGAGGGATTAGCTGCTCAAAGACCTTTTCAATATTGATAATGGCTTCTTCTGAATATGGTCCATCTTTACGATTGGTGCAGCACAGATTCAAAACTTTGAGATGTTTTTTGTCTGTTAGCAACGAATCTGTACTGTAAGGAGTTGAACGTTCCAATTTAATCATATCAAGCCGCCTTAGCTGTGAGAGATGTTTCAACTCTTCCAACTTCCATCCATCTTGTGTTTTGCCATTACCACCTCCACCACCAATAGGAAATCCATCCAAATCATTGAGAAATTCCAATCTGCCTATCCCATTTGGCACCTGATTTATTGGTGTATCCTCGAGACCAAGACGCCGTAAATTCGACAGCTGAGTGATTGCCAAAGGAAGGCTGTGCAAAGCTTTACACCGTGACAAATTCAGCACCTGAAGGTTCATGAGAGAGCCGATGGACTCTGGAAGATTAGATATGTCTGTCCCATCAAGATCAAGTAGACGTAGATGGATCAAATCGCCGACATAATCAGGGATGCTTTTTACAAGTGAATCACTCAGTCTCAAAACTCGGATATATGGAAATCTGTTGAAAAATGATTCCTCGACACTCCATGGCTTATGATCAGTGCGGAAAGTCCTCAGTTTAAATTCCCACTTATCCATTCTAGGTAACACTGCAATATCCTTCTTAGTAACAGCAGTAAAGCGTCGCAGTTTTGATATATTGATAACCCCTAATGATTCAGGGTCTCCAGTGAAGCATTCTTCTCTTGATATATGACAAGCAAGCTGCCTTAAGAGGTCATGAATTTTGCAGGTGCTATGATCAGCAGATTGACGACGTGGTTGGAGGAGATTCCGCTGGATTAGTTCATAGTAATACTCTTCTGCTGTGTCTTCCAGTAATTGGCCTTGCTGCTGCTCTATAAAGCCTTCAGCAACCCATTGACTAACAAGATCATCGCGGTACATAACCACATCTTCAGGATACAGAGAACAGTAAAGAAAACACTGCTTCAGATGACTTGGTAGGTCATCGTAACTCAAATACAAAGCACCTCTGAGCTCGGTTGGAAGATTGCCCATAGACCAAGCGCTTCTATCCATAATTTTTTTCCACTCATTCTCTGTTTTCTCTTTAGTTGCTAGAACACTGGCAGTAACCTTGATTGCGAGCGGAAGCCCGTAACACTTGTTACGGACAATATCCAAACCCATATGCCGAAGGTTCGCCACATCTTTCTCTTCATTAAGGTTCATACTCTTCCAAAGCAGCTCCCATCCTACATCTGCTGACATCAGATCAACTCGATGCACATCTTCGACCCCAATTGCATGTGCAATTGTATCATGTCGAGTGGTAACTAGAATTACTCCTGTTGCAGCAGCATGGAGTGGAATTCTCAGCAGATTGATCCAAACATCAGGCTGCCAAACATCATCTAGCACAAGGAAGAAAGTTTTATCTGCAACGGCGGCTGCAAGCTTGCTGCTAAGCTCTCCAACAGTTTCATCTTGCTCATGGTGTACTCCCAAATTTCGAAGAACTTCTTTCAAAAGAGCAACTTCAGAGTACTCCTGGGAAACACAGATCCATGCTTTCTTGCTAAAGGCTCCTTGTAGTTTTTGGTCGTTATATATTTTTTGAGCTAGAGTTGTCTTTCCAATCCCTCCTGTTCCAACAATACCAACCTTGTACACCTTCTTTTCCTTATGTGCAAGCACCAGTTCAACCAATCTTTTGCAAGCACGTAAAGTTTCCTTTCCCACAAGATTAGGCTCGACAAGGTGGCTAGTTCTCGTGTGCTTCACAGTGGGAACTTCTGCTTTAGGCTGCATATTCTGAAGCCTTAAAAATCTTTCACCCAACATTGAAATCTTCTCAAGTTCGGCATTAAAGTCTTTTATTTGAACACCAATCTTGTGCCGCTTCTGGACAGTAGGAATGCAAGTGAAAAGCGAAAAGCCACCACATCTAGTTGAGTTTGTTGATGATGAAGGACAGTCCGTTAGAAGCTTGCCTCCTTCAGATCTTGCCAAGTCAATAATATCATCAGCATAATACATAGCATCTCTCAGCTCACCAAGCCAATTGTTAACTGATGACTCTTCTGTCCTCCTTTTCTCAGCATCATGAAGAAAGCATTGTATATGAGTCATTGTTCGCTGCAATTCTTTGAGGTCTTCTTTTACCCCTAGAACGAGAGCAACCTCCTCTGTAATGATACCTTCCAACTTTTTTGCACATGACTTAACAAGATAATCTAGAACGCTTGCCATCTGAAAAACTTGAAGAGGGAGCCCACCAAAAAAGTGCGACGCGACTTATCCGGCAGAGTGGGGAACTAGCAGGCTGGCAAAACATGTACAACATGTGTTACGATAGTTACAATATTAGGCAAGGTTGAATACAAGTATATACAGCTATAACCAATAACAAAAGGTGTGAGAGATATTGCTTGGTTGATTTCGGAAAAATTAATACACTCCAATAATTCGTTTAGTGAGCCTTATAGGTTTTGCACGGGACGTATATTGGTGGATGTTGAGAACACTACTGATCAACTCGCTACTTTCACTACATATTAGAGAGTAGAGTGAGTAGCCAATAAGTTACAGAAATCAAGCTTAGGTACAGTTCATGCCGTTGTGGAGCTAATACAGTATGGAATAAATTTAGGAGGTGACGTTTTCCAATAAAGTTACATGCGAACTTCAGAAGTACAAGAGTAAATTTTACAAAGCTAAATCTATTTTGTACTATAAAATTCACAAAACTCAAGGTTTAAGAATCACTTTCTCATAGCTACAGATGTAAGAAGCTTTCTTATTTGTAGCCTCCAGATTTAAGACTGGACCGCTAGAAAAGTTCTGCGTCGACTGTACATTAAAGAATTAACACGGTTCAGAGGATGGCTACAACTAGAATGGCTCATATTTAGCGTCGAAGAAGAAAAACTGAATAAAAGCAATGAGAATCAGAGACAGTACCTGACAGGGTGACCTGATAACCCACCGATCATTGTATTGTACCAGTGACGGAGGTTGAACAAAATCTCTTGGCAGGGGGCGAAGCTGCACAATGACACGTAATTTATTTTTATTTTTGAACCAGCATTTTCAATTACCGCAAAATCTAGCTAGAATTTCCCCAAATCTTAAATGCAAGAATCAGGATTAAATAAGCAAGAACTAGATTTGGATTGTAGGAAAGGAGAAAATTACCAGCAGGTAGGAGGGTGGTTTGCTCGCCGGACGGCCGGAGGGACGGAGACGTAGCTTGCAGGGGAGGATGAAGTTCGAGCTTCGACTCCCTGTTTCTGATCTGCTCACCGCGCGCCGACGATCCAGTCTCCGGCAGACCGCCTCCGCCGTTCGCCGCCGCCGCCGAAGTCGCCGGTCGCTAGAGACGGAGAGGAAAGACAGAGGATGAGAAGACTTTTTTTATGTTCGTCTCGGAGACTTGTTCACGCTCGCAGATGGGCCTTATGGGCTGGACAGCCTAGCACACAGTTTTCTCTGTTGTTAAACAAACCACCACTTGGATGGATATTTTACAGGTTTCATCGTGTGATGATCTAATATGTTGCAAGTTAGACCACTTGACCATCTAATCAACTATTTAGCCATGTTGACAGTCAATGCGACACTTGGCCCCGCATGTAAATGCTCCAATTAACGTACACACATTTATAAATAACTTATAAATTCATAAAAGTTAAATCCCCACAAGTCAATGTTTCAAATGATTATAAAAATATATAAAACGTCTGAAAAATAATAAATCTGATTATTCATCCAACAATTATGAGTTTGTTATCTGGATACATAGTAATGGTGAACTTTATATGGAAAATCAATGGTCGCTCAGAAACTTACTCTATATATATAACAAATCAATTTTCATGACAACGCTAAACAAATCAAATATTGTGATTTTTTTCCATATAGGCTCAGTTTGATAGCACAGTATTTTCTAAAAACCAAAGTATTCCAACGCTTGGTAAACCAGTACTTTAGTTTTCTCTCTTTTCGCAGTTTCAAAAAAGAGGGTCAAACCTCTTTTCCAATACTTCAAAAAACTAAAGTTTTAGATAATCCTTCGATACTTCAGATTTTTCAAAAACCAAAGTATTACTTTAATTTCAAAAATACTTTGATACGAAATGGAGCCTTAATTATTTTTGTATAATGTGTTTTAAAATATAAGCATAAGAATATTTAAAGTAAAAATTGATGCTACATAGAATAAGTCTATTACTCTCTCCCTTTTTAGATATAAGGTGTATTTTGTTTTAAGGAAAAATCCAGAATATAGGGTATATTATTTCCAGCCTCATCTGGACAAGTTTTTAGGATTTTATTACGTTCACTTATCTGATGCAAACTCCTCTTATTTTTCACTTTAATTAGTCCAAAAGTGATTCCGTGTAAAACTAAGGTGGTTTAATTTCTGAGCTAAATACTCATTGTACCAGTGGCACATTTTAAGTTTACTGCAAAGTCTAGCTAGAATTTCCCCACTTTTTGTGCAAAGAATCAGAAATAAGAAATCAAGGACTAGATTTGGATTGTAGGAAAGGAGAAAATTACCAAAAGGTGGGAGATGGTACGCTCCCCGGATGGCCCGAGGGATGGAGATGTAGCTTGCAGGGGAGGATGCAGTTCGAGCTGCGAGTCCTTGTTGCTGAGCTGCTCGCCACGCGCCGGCTTGCGTCCAGGACGGACGATCCAGTCTCCGGCAGACGGCCACCGGAGAGGATGAGAAGACTTTTTCGCTGTCCTCTCGTCTCTGCAAATGAACGCCCAAAGAAGACTTGCCGTGTAGACAGCCTAGCAGACTTAAACCCATTGACAGAAATGCCATGCCACCACAGGTTTCTCTGTCATTCGCAGCTGGCCACACCTAGTTTATACGTGAACGCCATATTTTGTTATAAGCCACGGGACGACTTCGTTCATAAACACAGACCGACCGGTCACAACAGGCCCTTTATAAATTTGCCAATTTCTGCTGCCAACACGCAACTCCTACTCAATTTTGCTCCTCGCAGTCTAATGCTTGACTTCACCACACAGCGTCGCAGACATATATAGGGTTGGGAGGCAACAGGAACGTTGATGGTAGTCCAACCAAAAGTATCAGCACAATTTACTGGATCACTTCTTGCACCATACCCACAGCCAAACCAGTCAACCAACGAAAATTATCACGAGCCAGGACGGAATAAGCCACCACCACGATTACATTGGACGATGGCGTTGCTACCATCTGCGGCGGCCTTTCTTGTGTCCAACAGGTGCGCTGCAAGCGAATAATGGCCAGAAAGTTTTTACTGCGCAGCTGAGAGTTCTTTATTTTTGGCAATTGCAAGCAAGGGTGGGATTCCAGCTCGGAACCACGAAGCGGCCACTGGAAACTCCACTAAGAAAAACAAGTCTTGTATACAATATACCTATATATGCCAGTCTAGCGATTTAAGAAAAACAAGTTTATGAATTTACGAATAGAAGAGGAAACCATAATGCAAACAGTAACTTCTGTTAGGTATCAACCAAAAGGCTACACACTCCGATGAACACATCAACGTCAACAGATACATAATAAGCTTCATAAGCGCGTGGAAATCGGCTTGACAGTGCAATACTAAAGCCATACTGTGTTACAGGTCACAAAATTTTGCAGATATTAGAATATCTGCATCTAATACCACTACAACCAGAGAGCATCAACATACTCACGGTTGAGCATCAACTAACACTACTACAAAGAAAGAAGAGAGCTACTAGCATAAAAAATGACCTACCACCCAACCACCACTGTCACCCCAGGGATACAGCTGATCTCATTGGCACCTAGCCACCACCCCCACCCTACCCTGGCCGCCTTCATCCTATACCATCCCGAACCATATGAGCAAACAAGATGGTCCACTAGTCACGGCAAGTGTAGCTGATGATGTGCTTCAGCAGCCCCATCGCTGTTCTTAGCTCAGCTCATCCAATGACCTCCCACACCACGACCAAAAAGAACTTATGTATCACGGAATGTCGATAATATTTGCTGGACCTAAGCTTTTTGGTTTATCTGTAATGGCGGGAGGCCTGGAATCTCAGGAATGGGAGACTTTTTCTTCTTTACTTTGTCAAACATCATGGCTTGGGTCATCAGAATCAGCCCTGCGATAGAGGCAGAGTTCTGGAGCACACATCGTGCAACCCTGCACGGATCGACCACACCGGCGTCAACCAGGTCCTCGAACCTGTCCGTCATCGCGTTGTACCCGACTCGCCACTCGCTGTCAAGGATCCTCTCCACAACAGCTGAACCATCTGCGCCGGCATTGCGAGCTATCGTCATAGCAGGGACAAGGAGTGCCTGCAGCAGCAGTTGACAGGTTTCAGAATTAGAATGCGATGGAACTGGTACATGTACTTTGAAGGAGTAGATAAAACAACTTCTGAGAATGCCTAGTGCATTTTTATAGCACTTTGAATAAATGCTTCTTTATGCTGGTCCATCAACATAACACATGGGTCAGCAAATTATCTTGGCATAGGTTGACAAAAGTGGCCACCTTTCAAATTACCTATCATCATTGAGTGTGATGACTGATGATTGAGCAACAGACCATGTGCAAAGATATGTGAGTAAACTATGAGCAATGAAGTGGCCACAGCAATGAAGTGGCAAAAGTGGCCACCTTTAAAATTATCAGCAGTGAATGCAAAGATTGAACAAAGAAGATATAGTAGCAAATGTGTGGACAGCCTACCTTCCTACAATATTTACACCAATCTTCTCCTCCGGGTCATCCACGAGATCCATGATACTAGGAATATGTTTTGATAGTTGAACATAAGTTGCTCCGCCGCCAGGAGTTATGCCTTCGCTAATGGCTGCAAAAGTTGCATTCTTTGCATCCTCCACCCTCAGTTTCCTATCCTCAAGTTCAGCTTCCGTGGCTGCTCCGACCTGAATCATAAACAAAACTCTTCAGATACACAGACCAAAACAGGAACCTTCTACCATAACAATGATGGTTTCTGCACTCTGCACTTATGAAACCTCAGATCGATCATTCAGTATGAAGGGTAACTGGGATGAGGTTTACTGAAAGAGTGACACACCTTGATAACTGCAACGCCTCTTGAGAGTTTAGCAATTCTTGCAGAAAACCTTTCTTTTAAGTAGGCGCTTGTTGTCTCCTCTACATCTTTCTTTAGTTGCATAATCCTAGCCTCAATTTCTGGTCTCATAGAAGGATGTGCAATTATAGTTGTAGATTCACTCGTGATAGTGATCTTTGAGCCATACCAAGCTGATCAGAAGTAATTGCTTGAAGACCCCAACCAAGGTCACTAACAAAGAAATCTGCACCTGCTTATTTACAACATAGGCTGTAGTCAGGCACTAAGATAACTAGATAATTTCAAAACAATGCACCGTGCAAATGCAAAATAAAGTATAGTCCTTACGAAGCCACACAACATCACTCTAAGCTGTAACTAACAAACCAAATAGGTGAAAAGGCTCATCTTAATATTCCACTAGAGGGGAATGAATAACAGTGCAACTGATAGAAGTGGATGGAAATTCATTTTAGGAAACAATACAAAATCTGTAATTTAATGAATAGAGTAACACCGACAGTACACAACATCAAGGCATGAAGTTTTACAATACTAAACCGACAAATTCACCTGTCATGATGGCAATATCTTGCAGAATAGCCTTCTTCTCATCTCCCAGACCAGGACATTTGACAACCGCAATATTTAGCAAACCATTTAGTTTGTTAAGAACCAGAGTCGAATACACAGCATGTGAAACATCCTCAGCAATAATCAACAAAGGGACGCTCAATTGTGTTGTCTTCTCCAGCAAAGGAAGTATCTCTTGATTTCATTCACGCGTTGATCAGTTAAAAGCACTCTAGCATTTTCAAATTCAACAATAGCTTTGTCTGGATTTGTTATGAAATGAGGTGAGGTATAACCCTTGTCTATCTGCAGACATCAGACAGATAATCATTAAACAATCATCTTCTTCTGAGCCTGCCACTCTATATTTATTTTCTCAAGTAACAAAAAATCTTTAACACAATGAGAACTTTTGCGCTATTAACCTATTTGAAATAACCAAATAACATTGAATAGAGTCGTATTTCATATCTCTTGAGACGTTGCCATGTTTTGTTGAAAAAGTAAAATGCATTGAATAGAGTTGTATTTTAACGGGCAGGGGGCTATAAGACAAAATAAATGTACCTTCATTCCTTCTTGCACCTCAACTGTAGTATATATCGAAGATGAGGACTCGATTTTGATTATGCCATCAGGACCTATCTTCTCCAATGCATCAGCAATGAGATCGCCAACATATTCATCATTGCCAGCTGATATTGAAGCAACAGCTGAAATATGAAATTTAAAGATTTACCAAGATGACAAATCCGACCCTGTTCAACAATTCAAGTGAATGTCTGCAAATTCCATAATTCATTTCACCATTACAGATGTGTTCAGAAAGTTAATTGGGAAACTGGTGGTATTAGGGTGTATCTCTTTATTACTTAGAATGTACAGGGTGTAGTTACATCTCAAATATGCATAACATACACCATTTCAGCTAAGCTATGATAATCTGATTATGCAGATGTCAACAAAGACCACTTGTTGCTCCGTCAATAATATTCTTTGGTGTTTTTCCAACAAAGATCTCGACTTTCCAGGAGATGAAGATTACCTTTTATGTCCTCCTTTGTACTCACAGGGATACATTTTGTCTTCAATATCACTATCAGTTCATGAACAGCTTTTTCAATGCCCTTTCTCAAAGCAACTGGGTTAGCACCATTGGCCACAGCCAATAACCCAAGGCTCATGATTTCTCGGGCCAAGATGATCGCGGTTGTGGTTCCATCACCAACAGTACTGTTCGTCTTGGATGCTATCTGTTTTAGAAGTTTCCAGTGAATAAGAAGCAGTGATATTAACAATTGTATGATGATAAAAACATTGAGGACCTTGCCTCTTGAAGTAGCATTGCGCCTGCATGCTCAACTGCGTTTGGTAGTTCTATAGCCTTGGCAATTGTGACACCATCATTAATTACTTTGGGAACATCATCTTGATCAATAACAACGTTCCTCCCTGCAGCAAACCTTTATGTTTTCAACAATCAATAGCTCTACAAGACAATCAAACAAGTAGTTCAGGCACAGACATTCCAGACAACACGAAAGACATCTATAGCAATGAACAAAAGGTAACAGGATTAACAAGGAAGAGCAAAAGGACAGAAACATCATTTGGCAATGCTATATCTAAGGAAACAGGGTGCTAGGTCCATTTGCAATATCCACTGGATTTCTGGCTAAGACCTTCATCAAATTTACATATTATACAGAAAATTTAGATGATACTGAATTCCAGGACTGCACGATAGCAGTTGCAGAGAACAGTTACAGATTTAGGACTGCAGACTACTTATTTGAAGTTAGGAACTAGGAAGACGTCGACGAATATTTCAACACCATTGGACAGTAAGTAAACAAGAGAATGTCTAGTCCTACTATAACATCGGAGAATATCTAGTTAACAAGAGATGTCTTCCAACAGTAACTGAATACCCAAACAATTACACTTAGCGAAATATCCTGATCCCGATAACCGAAATGAACATTAAATTCACTTGAATGTTGCCACAAAATGGATTCAAGAGAAGCATCACTGCCTAATGTTAGCGCGACATTAAAAGGGGAAATGAAATCCATGTGGTGATTGGCTACCTCACCATAATCCTAAACTATACACTATAGCAAACATTATCCAACATAACACTAGAGCAAAACTGTAAAGGAAACTTAATTTCAGTGATACATTGACCCAGAATGAAGGAGGCGAAAAATCACACCTTTGGGGCCGAGGGTGACCGCGACGGCATCAGCGAGCTTGTGGATGCCGGCGGCGAGGCCGCGGCGGCAGGCGTCGCCGGAAGATATCACCTTGACGTCCGCGCGCACCACCAGGCGGCGGGAGGGCCTCGCCGGCCTAGGTGTCCGGCACGGCCGTCGGGGTAGCAGCGGCAGGGAGGAGGAGGAAGAGGGGGCCGGGGGTGCGGCGAAGGAAGCTGTGGGGATAGACATGGGGTAGAGACAAATTTACTGCGCCAGGGTGGAGGTGCGGGCTCTGGCCGCCGGAGACGGTGGGGAGGCGGCGGGTTGGGGCCGGCAGAGCTGAAGATGGCGGCGCTTGGGGCGGGAAAGGGAGGGGGATAGAGCGGCCCGCTGGGTATTCGCGATTGGGGAGCGCGGCGAGGGGAGGCGGGCCTGCGGCGGTGGGGGATGGAGACGGCGGCGCCGGCGCTGTGGACGAGGCGGCGAGTGTGTGAAGGGGGGAGAAGACTGAGGGTGAGGTGGCAGTGTGTGAGGGTTTTAGCGAGGATTTATCTACTTACCCATTTTCCATGTAAGAACAAATATTTAGTTTGAAAATTTCGAAACTATGGGAAATTTTTGTTGCACAAAAAAACTATGGGAAATTTATACACGTCTGTTTCATGGAAAAACACGGCCGTTGCTCTGGTCTCCTTCGTCTTCCCTTGTGAAGTTAGGTTGGGAGCTGTTGGAGTGGTCGCAGATTTTGCTCGAAAGATTTGCTCCTAATTAGGGGTTGCTTGCAATTTTCCAATATTTTCATTAGCTTTCTCTATTCCTGGAAACCGGCGTCATCGGGATGTTTATGGTGTAATTTGTTTTCCATATAATATGTTTGAAAACATTGTCAAACCAAAGAATGACCGATTTTCTCGCGCCACGTGCAAGAGATAATTCTGTTAACTCCTTTTCTCGATACAAGAAATGCTTTTTGCTATCTTAAAATTGCTTGGTCCTCCAGAAAGCCGGACAAGATATGATTTTGAAGTCCTTGTCACCTTTCAATACTCGCATGGATTCGCGGAACGTACCACTCATGCTCCTATGGTTCTCCAAATGTGGCAGATGCCACAGCTAGTTGAATTTCTGATGCATGTCAATCCTATGGTTCTAAGTGTCAAACGAGGCACCAAACGATGTATGGCAGCAAAGCCTCCACCCAGATTGCTTTTCGTTAACTAGGTTCATGCTCAAAATATGTTACTATATGGTCTATCTTCTGGGGAAGAAATTG
Source organism: Poa pratensis (assembly GCA_947311845.1). NCBI lineage: Eukaryota > Viridiplantae > Streptophyta > Magnoliopsida > Poales > Poaceae > Poa > Poa pratensis. The sequence goes on from CAMZMU010000083.1 coordinate 2,521,175, forward strand.
TGTTCGATATCTTTGGTCGAGACAAGAAGCTTATTTATATATAGAGTAGCACTACTCCCATGGTAGTTGGATATTGTTAACATTTTTTTAACGGGAAATGGCCCTGAAAGGCTTGGAAACTGCATTAAAGGGGTGGTTCGTACAAAATTATAATGAGGATCATAAGACAATGATAAATAACAACTCAGTTCTCAGAACTATAAACTATACACTTAAAACACATAAAACGCAATCGAGTCATTAGCCTTAACGTCACATCTGATCGACATCTCCACTTGTGGTCGCCACTCGGTTATGCGGCCACTTGGGACACCGCTGCCATTCAATCCCTTGCTGAGGTCGTCGGAGATCATCCACAAGAGGAAGAAGAATCTCAGAAGGAAGAGAAATCCGAGTGTGGAGTGGCCTCTTTGGCCAGAATTAACTCTGACGCGAAACGATTGCCGTTAATGACCTCCGTAGATAGGAGCATCTTCCTGAACACCCGACGTCGCGCATCTTGCACCTTCCCACACAACCTGTAGCGGGAGCAGCAAACTCACCTTCATCCTCCACCCCATCACCAAGAAAGTGCCGAGGATGAGTGGGGAGATTGAGATCTCGTCGAGGTTAAGTTGTGTCGAGCTTATTTAGAGGGGGTGTCATCGGATCTGCCGCAAAGGCTCACCATCCACCATGGGAGGTGACCTCGGGAGGGATTCACCGAGCCCAGGCTGCAGCTCGAGAGCAGCCCAGGCAAGCGACACAGGAGCGGCATACGCCAGTCCGCTGTACCGACGTTACACCCCTACCCTAACACTCGGGGAACCCGGCAGCCCCCTCCCCTCCCCACTTCGGCTGTCGGAGAAGGGGGAGCCCTGGGGTGGCGGTGGAGACTCTCAAACTAGGGTTCTTGCAACGTATTTTTTGCCAAATCTGGCCTCTTAGCGAAACTAATATTAGATCTGACCTCTCTCTAAAACTATTGTCAAATCTGTCTTCTGAGGTTGGCTCCAGAGAGTATGGCGCTGACCTTGTACATGTTGGCTCCGTCCTCTTTGGCCCCGACCCCCCGACCCCCTGTTTTAAAAATTCTAAATCTTTAGGAAAATTATGGGACTTTCTGGATGGCGTCCAACTGAACAAGGTCGGCTCCATCCTCTTTGGCGCCGACCTCGAGAGGCCAGATTTGAAAATAGTTTTGGGAATGTGTCATAGATGTGTTTAGTTGCTCAAAAGCATCAGATTTGTCAAACAATACTCTCGCAACAGAGAGGAGAGGGGAAAAGAGAGCAGCCCCAGGCCATGTACATTTTTTTATTCAACAAGTAGCATAACCGAGTTGTTGCACTCTGGTACGATATGTCATCTTATATAATATGAGAGATCAGATACATAACTTTCGCGTAAGCATAGACAAGAATACGCAAAGTTGTTCTAAGTTGATCCATCTTACTGATGTGCTCGAATTTAGGGTGCCTAAGTTCATTTCTAAAATAGAATGTGTATGTGTGGTAGGATTAGGAGGTTTCAGGAAACTAAACATCACGTTATGGTTTTCTCCATCTCCGTGATGAAGCACCAGAAAAAAAAATCATGTCACAGGCCCGTACTTGGAGCCAATCAGATGCATCTTCACTTCTCCTGTTCTGTGTTGTGTGCTGTGATGTTTTTTTTAGATAAAAGGTGCTGTGATGTGGATGTTCTGGATCTTCTTGCTGCTCCTGTTCTGCTCATTTCTCATCTTGTCTGCCTAACAGAAATTGTTGGAGCAATTGTTGAACGTGGATTTTGCCTTGTGCTCGCGGGACAAACTGCTGGATGAAGTCATGTAATTTTCGTGAAACTTTCTCTAAGCAAAGGTACTGTCAAGCCCTGGCCTACCACGCGATTCCCAAGTGTCTTTGGAAAATTTGGTGTTTGGTTGCAAGACCGCTCTTGTGGTTTTGCACCTGGAGCTGGATCCCTATTGTGAGATTTCAGGGGGAAGGAAGCTAGATCCATCTAATCATACAATTGCTAGTAAGTGTAGAATAGTTTGTTGTAATGTTGTGATGAACTGTCTTTTCCTTTGCATTTTTCTTGTATGTTTGCAGTATAACATAGTATGCAGGGTACAATGCTCAAAAGAGGGGATCAGTAAAGCCAGACATGACAGTCACATGTACAGAAATAACACTTTAATTAGCTTGTACGAATGACGGTTGGCGACTAATTTAGTACTCCCTCCATTTCAAAATATATGTCTTCCATTTGTCTAAAAGTGGATGTATCTAGACATGTTACGTGTATAGATATATCCACTTTTGGACAAATGAAAGTCATCTATTTTGGAACGGAGGGAGTATGAAATATTTATTCCAAGTGCCGAGTACATTTCACCAAGACATGCTGCTAAATGTATCCTTTAAAAACTAAAAAAAATACAACTATGCAGAGAAATTTTTCATCTACGCGTCATAATCTCCACCAGCAAATTGTTCTAGGGGAAGAACACGGCAACCGTCTCCTTCCCATCGAACCACCTCCCCTGCATCCCCGTCTTCGCCCTCACTGAGCTCTCCACATCCGCGTACTCCAAAAACACCTGCGATGCAGAAACAAGATCAGAATGCAATGATTCGGCTCACGATGCTCAATCGGCGCAGAATCTAAAATCACCTTGCCAACTCCAGGAACGGGATCACAGCTGGGGTAGGGTCGTGGGATCACGGCTTGCACCATGTTACCTGTGTCAAGTTGATCAGTCAAAACATACACACAAAAGATAAAGAACATTAACATATGATCAGTGAAATCAAATCCAAGTGAAAAAAAGATTAGCGTCTTCCATAGGTTAGGCCCGATAGCGAGTTTTGCATGAGGTCGGATAATAAAACTTTGGGCAATGGTACTATGCAAAAAAATACAACTATGCAGAGAAATTTTTCATCTACGCGTCATAATAAAACAGACACACAGAAATAAAACACAGAGAAGGAAACCCGTTCAGTAACTTAGCAAAAAGGCAAAACACATAGGTCATACAGAGTGTGTATAAAAGAGTTCAGAACAGGGGTCGCGTGATGCTTATTTCCCCGTCGTCTTTGAGGTCATCTGGTGAAATCACTTGGGTCGGTCAGGCATACCCACCTTTGTCGGAAGGGCTCCACCGACTTCATATCTCACATATGAGTTCATGGGCTATGGTCTTAACAATTTTCTTTATAGTTGGTCAAATGGGAGCCCCATACCGATAGCTCAACATATTTAGAGCAGCTTCTGGACATTCAGCGTGTACTGGTAGGAGAACAGTGCCTACCTGGTCTTACATTTTTCTCTCCATTTTAAATTTTTATTGTTCAATACACATGTGATAATTAGTCGAGTACATATCATTCGTACTTACTCATTACAAAATGCAGAACTTTGACAAAATCCAGGACCACTTTCATGATACTCCCCTTCTCTTTATCAAAAATATATGTATATATGATACTCCCCTTCGCATTATAATTTGACCCATTAATAAATCTCGCTTTCAGAATACCCAATCAACAGACCACGTTAGACGTTCGGGTTTTATAAGGTCCGCGTGTTAATATCACGAAAACTATATCATTGGAAGTTTTTCACCTAAAAACCTTAGGGGGCCTAGACACCCGAACGGAGGTACCAATTGGCTCATCTCTTGCATATGCAGCTAATTTTGTTTCCGTTGTTGATGAAAAATAGATAACTCAAGATATATGATCCTTAAAGTTATCGGTATTTCTCTGGAAAGAAAAGTTACCTGTATTTATTTCGCACAAAAGATATTGTTATTCTACTTGGTATATTTCTTTAGTAAATGGTTTAATTATATTTGATGCACACATCTCATCGACCCCCATGGCCCCATCCCAACCAACTACTCTGATCTTCGTAGAATGGACCATTAAAAGAAGGTAGCCCTTCCGTCGATTATAAGTAAGTACCAGCAACTACAGAACCTGGCCACACACAAACACAACACAAGCACAGCTGAGTTCACTTCTTTCCAAATAGAAACCAGCACCATCTTATTCAGCTTCGCGGATCGCAATGGATGCCAGCGCGGTGGCCGGGTGCTTCCGGGACAAGACCATCCTCCTCACCGGCTCAACCGGATTCCTCGGAAAACGTATGCACAAAACCTACATGCATGCATCCTATATATGTCCCCATCAAATCTCTAAATCACCTGCATATATGCACATGTATGTTCACATGCAGTACTGGTGGAGAAGATACTGAGGGTTCAGCCGGACGTGAAGAAGCTCTACCAGCTAGTTCGCGCACCGGATAACTCCTCCGCCGAGCAGCGTATCCTCTCCCAGGTTGGAATCCTTCCTTTGAAAGTGGTATGCAGAACACATCACATTCATCAACTTATTAGTATCTTGATCTCCCGCATGGTCGAGCAGGTGCTGGAGAAGGATCTGTTCAACACATTGCGAGAGAAGCATGGGCTCACCGGTTTCCAGAACATTGTCAAGGAGAAGATATTTCCTCTTGCCGGAGACATTGGGTTTCACGACTTCGGGCTCGACGGCTCTAGTGTTGACGCCCTGTGTGAGGAGGTCGATGTTATCATCAACGGGGCTGCAACAACTAGCTTCTACGAAAGGTATACCGAGATTTTTTTTGGACTTGTGTGATTGTCTATGGACGAAGTAAAAAGGAGCTGAACAAATGCAGTCTAGTATATATATACATCTGTCTCTCACTACCTAAGTAACATGTACATCTGTCTTGTTAGAATTGAACAAATGCAATTATAACAACACAAAGTTGTAAATCTAGGTGAACCACTGAAATGCAGAAATAAGCAGGATCAATAAATAATAATATAAAATAATACTATAAAACATTTCAAATTTTGGAAACTACTCGGGACTTAAATTATTGTGAGGAACCTGCACCATCGAGCCTACTCTTTTCATGTGCGTACATAAGGTCCGAAATATGAATTTCATTGCATGTACAGGTATGATGTTGCTTTGGCATCTAACGTGTTAGGAGCCAAATATGGATGCGAATTTGCAAAGAAGTGCCGTAACCTTAAATTGTTGCTTCATGTTTCCACAGGTACTTGCGAGTTTATGCATATAATCCATATGGTGTTTAATTCATATGAAATGGAGCATAATTGTACAATAACATGAGAGCATATATGTTCAATAAACTATAGTAAATATTTCTTCTTTTTTTTCTATGTATCAGCTTATGTAGCTGGTACCCAAAGAAGGACTTTTACTGGAGAAAGCACTTCAGATGGGTGAAACCCTACGGCTGAGTTACCACTTGGACATTGATGCTGAGTTGCGGTTGGCTGAGAAGGTCAAGACTGAACTCACAGCGGCTAAGAATGGCAGCTCAGACCAATATGAGCAGACAGCCTTGAAAGAACTCGGCTTCAAGAGGTCAGACCAATTTAAATATGTTCACTAACCACCCTTTATTTTAAGATCCAAATTATCGATCCATATTTAATGAGGTCTGGCAGTTTGTCGTATTCTTCATCATGCAATTTGACAGCTTATCATTTCATGAAGATCTTCAAAACTTATATAGGTTTAACTTGTATATTTAAAACACTTCGCATGACGAAACTAAACCTGATCTTGATACCATTTTGTGCTAACTGGTGTAAAGAACGTTTTGTGTCTTAGCCTCGATGAAAGAGATTTCTCTCCAATTTCCATTAAGAGAAACCACAAGCTACAAGGTTTTATCGCAACACACCCCACAAAAGTAAAGGCCTAACACCCCTTTTCACACATCAGCAAAAATGACATGGGAAGAGCCGAGCTGAAACTAGTCGGCATCTTCAGAGAGACTACAACGAAAAGTTCTAGGAGGCGTAACTAAAATGTATATCAAAATGTTCAGATAGTTATGTCATCTCTGTCATATATTATTCAAAGAGTGAAAGGCACCGGAGGTCACGAAGTTGCGCAGAAAGGAAGTATTGGTCACCAAGTTGCGAAACGTCAATTCTTGATCACCAAGTTGTGAATTTGCCAAACTTTGGTCACTCCGTCAAAACGGACGTTAATTTGGTGACGTGGCAGTCTGTTTTTTACAAAAAAAACCCTTTAAATTTTGTGTCTTCCAATTGCTAGGTCCCTTTGATTTTATTCCTTTACAAAAAAAATCTGGAGCAGTTTGTGCTAGTTGAGGTCGGCCATGGTGGTCGTGCAAACAGAGAAAAAAAATCTGGAGCAGTTCGTGCTAGTGAGTAGTGTCATTGCGAACAGAGGAAAAACAGAGAAAGAATAATCAATTCCTTCAAAAGAAAGAATCCGTGGGGAAGAGGAAAAAAAAGGATCTACATGCGCGCTGAAGATAAAAAAGGACTTGGGACTGGCCGCACCGGCGCCGTGCCCGCGATCCAGCGCTCACAGCGGTCAGGGGATAGGAGGAGCAACCCTGCTCCCTGCTGCACAGCAGCACACAGAGGGCAGTTCGAGGACGGACGGCCGGCACTAGCGGCCGGCGCTAATCGCGGCCGCGCGCCGCTGCGCTAATCTCCACGGGTGTAGGCGGAACTTGCCGTGGAGCTGTGCGAGGCGCTCCTCTGCGGCGGCGAGGAGCTTGCCAGCCGCCGCGAGAAGTCGCTCAGCTCTGCCAGCCGCCGCGACTCGGCCACGGCGCGGGTGGCCACGAACAGGTCGTGGAGGAGCTGCGAGGAGCTACCGCCGTCGAGGGGCGGCAGGAGCATAGGCTGCTCGGCGCCACAAACGGTCTCCTGCGACGCCGGGTCCCAGTAGCTGCACCTGACGGACAGCGAGTGCGGGTGGTGGTTGTGCTGCGCGCTCAGCGGCGCCCGCAGCTCCACCAGCAGATCCCGCTCCTCCTCTGCATACATCTCGCCAAGCCGGACGCTCAGGATGGAGCGGCGACCGCGCCCGCGCAGGCATCTCGCAGGCATCCACGATTTGCCGCGCCGACCGCTGCCCCTGCCTCGACATCCGACGCAGTGGCATGAGACGCTTGGCGGCGCGGCTCCGGTCCCACCGACGCCTGCACTTTGCTCGCCGTGGAGGCGCTGCGCACACCAGCCAGTACGGCGTCGTCGCGCACCGTCTCTAGCCCGACCTCCTTTGACGCGGCAGAGGAGCACCATCTGCCGGAGCGCGCGCCTCTCGAGGCGCTGCGCCAGATCCAGTCCGACCACGCCGCCGTGCTCCGCGACGGCGAGTGGGTGCCCGACGTCGTGCAGCTCCGGGTGGGGGATAAGGTGCCAGCCGACATGCGCGTCCTCCGCCTCGTCTCCTCCACGCTCCGCGTCGAGCAGGGTGCCCGCCGCCGACGCTGACATCCAGGCCAAGGAGTGCACGGTCTTCGCGGGCACCACCGTCGTCAACGGCAGCGGCTCTGTTTCTTGGCCCTCCCCAATCTCTGTCTCTTTTCTCCGTCTGCAAAATCCACCGAGATAGGCTGGGCGAAAAAAAAAACTAAAAAGGACCTAAAAATCAGAAGAAACAAAAGTTCAAGGGGTTTTTTGCAAAAAAACAGACTGCCACGTCATCGATTTAACGCCTGCCGTGACGGGAATGACCAAAGTTTGTCAAATCCACAACTTCGTGACCAAGAATTGACGTTTCGCAACTTGGTGACCAATCCTTCCTTTCTGCGCAACTTCGTGACCTCCGGTGCCTTTCACTCTTATTCAAATGTTTGATCTGATATCGGTAGGGGAATTCTATGGTTCCCTGTAGATCGTGACATAAATAGGCTCTGTAGATGATTAACAGAATTGACCCCTCAGATTACCTATGTGTACATCACGCGCAAGATGAACTTTACCGTTGACTATTTGACATGAAATTGTTTCTTTTGGAACATATGAAAAGCTGCAAGAGTGTTAATCAAATAGAATGTCCGATTAATGACTCCAACCCTATTACTATGTTATGGTCGATGTAGATGGGCTCTCACTAGTGGAGACAGGGCCTACTGTCCCGGCCCGTGAGGGGATTTAGTCCCGGTTGGCCAACCGGGACAGGCCAAGCGGGACTAAAGGCCCAACCTTTAGTCCCGGCCTTGTTACCAGCCGGGACCAAAGGCCCCCCACGTGGCCGCCGCGGAGCGCGCTGGGGGACAACCCCTTTAGTCCTGGCTCGTATAACGGGCCGCGACTAATGATAATTTTTTTTCTTTTATTTATTTCTTTAGGGTTTAGGGTTTATTTGTTTTCTTTTTATTTATTTCTTTCTTCAAAATAGTTTTCGTATTTCTACGCTACCACATACCGTACACGTTCGTGCATATATATAAGATAACTTGTCTTACCGATCGAGCATACAAATATATACAATTTTGATAGTTACATGGAGATCACAATTACCGGGACTAGAACCCGTCTATTCGATTACACGGCCGGGGATCATCAGTAGTGTCTATTCACACTAAATTCTCCGGCGTCGTCTACCATCTCTTTCAACAAAAAACCCCGCCAGTTCCTCTGCAATTCCTAGTAGGCGTTGCTCTGGTAGGAGTCGATCCCGCATTCTCTCGAACTATATAAGAAAAGGAGATCAATATGAACATCAATCATGATAACAAAAAGTGACGGTAATAAAATAATGTTGTGAATGTATTGCTTACCTCGAGTCTATAATCATTGTGCTCAGTGGTAAACGTGCGAATTAACTCGCAAACGTAGTATCCACATAGATTCGTCCCCGGTGGCTGCCTCGCGCACTTTACGAGAATATAATTCAATCAAAATAATAATCTAGCATCATAATTGTATTGAAACTAGAATTAAAGAGATGCACGGACATATCTCGTACTACTTACCGTGACCGGTGTAAACGTCAGCTTCTCACTAAAGGAACCCGTCACCACACTCCTGAACAGGTTTCAAACCCTGCCCGGCAAAGAAAATGAATTAATGAATGAGTTATTCATTACCTGATATCTCATGAAATCAACGAAAGAGACCGATATAGCGCGAAATTACCTCTGGAGCATGTCCTGCATGTTGCGGAACTCTTCCAGGTGTCTCTTTAATGGGTCCATGACTTCAACTATTCCCTTATCAACTTGAATGTCTAGCAGAATCCAGTGGAACCTGCACACGTTTATATATACGTCAGTAACTCATCAATTACACTTAACATCGAGTAAGCAAAAGTGAATGTGTACAACAGAGTAAGACCCTCACTGAAAGTTGTAAGGAAACAGTATGTGGTCACAAAAATTTTGCTCCGTTAGAAACCTTAGAAGGTTTTCCGCCGTCTCGTCGGGTTTCGTCGTCGTCCTTGCCCTTCTTCTTGTCCTTCTTGTTGTTCTTCTTCTTCTTCTCTAGTTTTATCCCAATGATAGCATTGGAGAGAGCAACGAGACTCGGAGTAGGATTGCCGGTTGGGTTCTGCCTATCCCTCTGGAGGTCGACCGCGGACGGAATTTCAATTCCGTAGTAGCGCAGCATCCGCAAGTCATTGTGGATAGCCACGCCGTAGAACTTGATGGTCTTGTCACCTAAGAAATCAACGAGGACCTGCGGCACCCCATCAGCCTTGCAGATCTGGAAGACAAGAGTCTCGGACGCCACCGAGAGTTGAAGGACGGCTGCGCGCTGCCTTTTCTCGTGTGGAAGATCCCTCTGTCGACCCGGGAGAGGGTCGGTGAACTCGCAGTCGAGTCCAACGCACTTGATCGGTGCAGCGTCGAGAAGAACTTCTTCACGTCGCGGATCCACCTCTCCACGCGTGATGCATGGAGGGTGACCCATACCTTGAAGTGCATATCTTCTTTGGTCAAGTAGTACAACCGAGACGGAGGAACGCGCGCGAGTCGTGGCTCCATTTGGAATAGAAGAGAGGGCTCGAGAGAGAGAGCTTTTGCAAGGATTAGAGAGAGATTGTGTGTGCTTAAGGCCATGGGATTAGTTGCCTTTTATATAGGGTGGAGAGGGAGGCCGGCGGCCGGGCAGCAATCAAAACGGCGGCGGGCTGATCATCTTCCAATGCACAATTAAAATGGCGGGCTGATCATCTTCCAAAGCATGCACAATCAAAACGGTGGCTGCTGATCAACTTCCAATGCACAATCAAAACGGCGGCGGGCTGATCATCTTCCAATGCACAATTAAAATGGCCGGCGGGCTGATCATCTTCCAAAGCACAATCAAAACGGTGGCTGCTGATCAACTTCCAAAGCGACGGTTACCCCTGGCGGACGTGTGGAGTGCCAGCCAGCGGTATTGCACTTGCCGCTGGCGGACGGTTTATCGTGCCCGCCAGCGGTAATGTGCTAGTTTTTGGGCTCAACCGAGGCAACTACCGCTGGCGGGCACTATATAGCGTCCGCCAGTGGTACGTTTAGTACCGCTGTCGGGCGCGGATTCTGTCCACCAGCGGTAGTTTGCCCCACCTCCTCGCAAATTCCTGCTACTACCGCTGGCGGGCAGAGTGGGCGTCCGCCAACGGTACGTGCAAAACCAGTGGCGGGCTCCGAAACCATCTTGCCAGCGGTAGTAACACTGGCGGACGGAAATGACGTCCGCCAGCGGTAGGCTGGTGGCAATAAGCCTTTTCCTACTAGTGTATAAAATTGCATCTTAAATTTGCATCTCAAAATTGCAACACAAAAATTGCTAAATTTTCTAACTTTTGCTAACTTATGAAATTTGCTAACACTAGCAAAACTAACATCTTTACTAAATTTGCTAACTTTTGCTAACTTTTGCTAACTTTTGCTAACTAATAACATTTACTAAATTTTCTAACTTTTGCTAACTTTTCTAACTTTTCTAAATTGCTAATAACATTTACTAAATTGCTAAACTAACATCTTTACTAATAAAATTTACTAAATTGCTAAATTTTCTAACTTTTGCTAACTAATAACATTTACTAATTCAAAAAAATCACTATAATCCTCAAAAAAAAAAATATGGCCGTGGCCGTGGCCTCCTCCACGCCGTAGATATAGGTTAGTATATGCTAAAATTGAATTTCGCTCAAATCCATGTAAAATATCGTTGCATTCGAATGATATTTGTTTGAAATTTTATTGTTCCAAACTTTCAAATTAAATCACGGGGAGGACTAGGGAAGGGTCCTATAGGACCGTGAGCTCACCACGAATTCAATGGAGGGCTTGGCGAGGTCGAGGGTGGTCGGAGTGGAGCGAATCGAGCTCGACGAGGCGGCGGCCGGAGTTGGGGAAGAAACGCACGGCGGCGTCGAGGAGGCGTGGCAGGCGCGCACGCGTGGAGGAGGCGTGGCGGAGGCGAGGGCGAGGAGCTGCAGCGGCGACGGCGAGGAGACTAAAGACCCTGGCGGCGTCTGGTCCTAAGTGGCCTCCTTTGTGTCGCGGCTCGTGGAACCGCCCGCGAATATATAGCCCCCACCCCTTTAGTCTCGGCCCGTGGCTCAAACCGGGTGGCTCAAACCGGGACTAAAGACCCTTTAGTCCCGGTTTGAGCCACGGGCCGAGACTAAAGGGGTGGGGTGGGCTTTTCGCGTTCCCGCGCGCAGCACGGGCTTTAGTCCCGGCTGGTGAGATGGGCCGGGACAAAAGGCCAAATAATTGCGCGGCTGGGCCAAATATAGCGCGCGCTGTACCGTTTTTACTTTTTTTTAAAAAAAATCCAGCACAATTTTAAATATTTGAACATTTGAATGATACAGTTTTTGCATACTTATGAATTTGAGAAAACTTTTAACATGAAAAGTGCTTGAATTTGAATAAGTATTCCAAATCCATTTTCTGTTTTGTAAAATAATTATTCTAACTCTACAAACTATTAACAATTTTGTCATTTTCAATTAAAATATGGATTAACTAACATTTTTTGCATATTTTTGAATCTCACTAAACTTTCTGCATCACTTGGAAATGCTAAAGATCTTGGAAAATGCAGAGATTGTGTTGGTAAAACTGCAGCTGGTTTGAAGCTTCTTGACAATACACATTGGAAATACACATTCATTATTATTACACATGCTCCTTACATAAAGGTTTAATACATTCCATAGAATGCATTGCGTAAAAGGTTTAATACATTATTACACATCACCAACATCACCAACATTATTCTACATAAACGGACTTGCTGGCTCGGAGGCCGTAGGATTAGGGGGACGGCGGGACGAGCCAGCCCCGTTCGTGGCCGCCCGGTTCTCGCGCGCACGTTTGCGGCGGAGGGCAAGATCCATGGAGGATGAGTCTTTCAGCGCCCAATCCAGCTCGGAAGCCTCCTTCGCCTTGAGCTGGCAGGCAGTTTTGGCTCGCTGTACACGGTCGTCCCCGACGGACTGGAAGGAGGCTTCAATGGCCTCCTGCATCTGTGGCCCGACGCGCTCTTCCCCATGGTCGCTCCAGTCGAAGTCGTCGTCATCGTCATCCTCCTCGTCGGGAGGGGCGGCGGCGACTGGTGGAGGTACGGCCGCGGATCCCCACGCCACCCCTGCGGCGTACGCATCCTCGTCGGGGTCAGGGACGTCGGACCACGCGCGCTCGTACGTCCTCCGCACCTCCTCCAGCACTGGAGCAGGAGGCCGGTAGCAGGGCATTCCTCTCCACGCCGGGCTCGTGGGCATACGGCGGGATAGGCTCCCGCAGTAGCGCTCAAGCGCGCTCTGCCGAGCACGCTCGACCTCGTCCAGAAGGCGCTGCGGCGGGTGTGGCGGATCCATCTCGTGGAGACGATGCGTTCGTGGCTAGGAATGGTGGATTAGGGTTTACCCCGTCGGCGACAATATATAAAGACCTCCAGGGCAGCGCTAGGGGAGGACACGTGGCTAGGGCAGCGCTGGGGGTGGACACGTGACTGACACGAGTCGTGACCGCAAAGCCCGCCTTTAGTCCCGGTTGGTGTTACGCTTGTGAGACGTTGGATCAGGGGTGTGTTTCTTTTGAGGGATTGTGAGCTGTTGGATCAGCACTATCACGACCACTTCGTGAGCCACATGACCCGGTTGGTGTTACCAACCGGGACTAAAGAAGCACACGGACCCTATATATAGCCCCCCTCCCGGACATGTTCAGCACTCAGTGTCTACTCATTGTAGTTCATTTTGGTATACGAAGCATTCGGATTCCCTGCATACGTCCAACGGTGCATTTGATATGCGGGCACTCACGAGCCACCGTTGGGCTGTATGCAGGGGAAACCGTGTGTTTTGTTCTCTTCAGTGTTTAGAGTTTTCAGAATACAGTGACCCTATATATAGCCCACCTCTCGGACATGTTTGGCACTCACTCTGTACTCATTGTAGTTCATTTCGTAAACAAAGCATTCGGATTCCCTGCATACGTCCGACGGTGCATTTGATATGCGGGCACTCACGAGCCACCGTCGGGCTGTATGCAGGGGAAACCGTATGTTTTGTTCTATCACTTGGAAATGCTAAAGATCTTGGAGAATGCAGAGATTGTGTTGGTAAAACTGCAGCTGATTGAAGCTTCTTACACATGCTCCTTACATAAAGGTTTAATACATTCCATAGAATGCATTACATAAAAGGTTTAATACATTATTACACATCACCAACATCCCTATCTATTGTTTCTGTTTTCTTCTGAGCCGTAGCCATGGAGAATCTTCATCATTTAACAGGATGCTTGGGTCAGTTTTCACTGTGAAGGGCGGAATTTCATGAAACTTATTATAATCTTCTGACATGTCTGTCTTGTCATCCACTCCCACGATGTTTCTTTTCCCTGAAAGAACTATGTGGCGCTTTGGCTCATCGGACGATGTATTCTTTTGCTTATCTTTTCTTTTTTTCGGTTTGGTAGACATGTCCTTCACATAGAAAACCTGAGCCACATCATTGGCTAGGACGAATGGTTCGGTGTGGTACCCAAGATTCTTGAGATCCACTGTTGTCATTCCGTACTGCGGGTCTACCTTTACCCCGCTAGCTGTCAGGTTGACCCATTTGCACCGAAATAAAGGGACCTTAAAAGTAGGTCCATAGTCAAGTTCCCATATCTCCTCTATGTACCCATAATATGTGTCCTTCTGCCCATTGTCGTCTGTTGCATCAAAGCGGACACCACTGTTTTGGTTGGTGCTCTTTTTATCTTGGGCGATCGTGTAAAATGTATTCCCATTTATCTCGTACCCTTGGAAAGTACATATAGTCGAAGATGGACACTGGCCAACAAGTACAGCTGATCTCCAACAATGGTGTTATTCATGAGATGTGTCTGCAACCAACTGCCGAAAGTCTTCTCGTGTTCCCCTTTAATCCAGGAGTCAGCCTTCCCCGGGTTTTCGGAGCGTAGAATATTCTTGTGTCTCTCGATATACGGAGCCACCACGGTGGAATTGTGTAGAACTGTGTAGTGTGCTTGAGTGAAAGAATGCCCGTCCCTACATACCGTTGCTTTCCTTCCTAGTGTGCCTTTTCCAGTCAGCCTCCCCTCATACCGAGATTCAGGAACACCAATCGGCTTAAGGTCAGGAAGAAAGTCAACACAAAACTCAATGACCTCCTCTGTTCCATAGCCCTTGGAGATGCTTCCTTCTGGCCTAGCACGGTTACGAACATATTTCTTTAAGACTCCCATGAACCTCTCGAAGGGGAACATATTGTGTAGAAACACAGGACCGAGAATTCTAATCTCTTCGACTAGGTGAACTAGGAGGTGCGTCATAATATTGAAGAAGGATGGCGGGAACAACAACTCGAAGCTGACCAGACATTGGACCACATCAATTGTAACCCTGATAGACTTTCTCGATCGATTACCTTCTGAGAAATTGCATTGAGGAATGCACATACCTTCACAATGGCCAGTCGAACATTTTCCGCTAGAATTCCCCTCAATGCAACCGGAAGCAATTGCGTCATAAGCACGTGGCAGTCATGAGACTTTAGGTTTTGGAATTTTTTCTCTTTCATATTTACTATTCCCTTTATATTCGACGAGAAGCCAGACGGGACCTTGATACTGAAAAGGACTTCAAAAAAGATTTCCTTCTCTTCCTTGGTAAGAGCGTAGCTGGCAGGCCCTTGAAACTGCCCTGGATGCATGCCGTCTCGTCCTTTATGACGTTCCTGGTCCTCCCGTGCTTCCGGTGTATCTTTTGACTTCCCATACAAGCCCAGGAAGCCTAGAATATTCACGCAAAGATTCTTCGTCAGGTGCATCACGTCGATTGCGGAGCGGACCTCATGGACTTCCCAATAGGGTAGCTCCCAAAATATAGATTTCTTCTTCCACATGGGTGCGCGCTTATCAGCGCCGTTCGGAACAGGTTGGCTGCCAGGACCCTTTCCAAAGATTACTTTTAAATCCTTGACCATACCAAATACTTCAGCACCAGTACGGGTGACAGGCTTCGTCCGGGTTTCTGCCTTGCCATTGAAATGCTTGCCTTTTTGCCTTAAGGGATGCTTGGCGGAAGAAAACGACGATTGTACGGGTACACATTCTTCCTACATTTGTCCAGATATATACTTTCTGTCTGATCCAAACAGTGCGTGCATGCATTGTATCCCTTGTTCGTCTGTCCTGAAATGTTACTAAGAGCAGGCCAATCATTGATGGTTACGAAAAGCAACGCTCGTAGGTCAAATGTCTCCTGTTTGTGCTCATCCCACACACTTACACCTGGTTTGGCCCACAACTGCAAAAGTTCATCGACTAATGGCCTTAGGTACACATCAATGTCGTTGCCGGGTTGCTTCGGGCCTTGGATGAGCACTGGCATCATAATGAACTTCCGCTTCATGCACAACCAAGGAGGAAGGTTGTAGATACATAGAGTCACGGGCCAGGTGCTGTGACTGCAGCTCTGCTCCCCAAAAGGATTCATGCCATCTGTACTTAGACCAAACCATAAGTTCCTTGCGTCACCTGCAAAGTCCCCGAACTCTCTCTCGATTTTTCTCCACTGCCGACCATCAGCGGGGTGCCTCAACTTGTCGTCTTTCTTACGGTCTTCCATGTGCCATCGCAACAACTTGGCATGCTCTTTGTTTCTGAACAGACGTTTCAACCGTGGTATTATAGGAGCATACCACATCACCTTGGCAGGAACCCTCTTCCTGGGTGGCTCGCCCTCAATATCACCAGGGTCATCTTTTCTGATCTTATACCGCAATGCAGTGCATACCGGGCATTTATCCATATTCTCGTACTTCTCACCGCGGTAGAGGATGCAGTCATTAGGGCATGCATGTATCTTCTGCACGTCTAATCCTAGAGGGCAGACAAGCTTCTTTGCTTCGTACGTGCTGGCGGGCAATTCGTTCTTTCTTGGAAGCATCTTCTTCATTAGTACCAGCAACTTTTCAAATGACGAGTCAGTCACACCGGTCTCTGCCTTCCACTTCAGCAATTCCAGTGTGCTACCCAGCTTCTTCTGGCCATCTTCACAAGTTGGGTACAACAATTTGTTGTGGTCCTGTAACATCTGCTCGAACTGCAACCTCTCCTTTTCTGTGTCGCAGCCTCGCCTTGCATCAGAAATGACCCGACCAAGATCATCAGCGGGCTCATCTGGTGCCCGTTCTTCACCCTCTTCTTCTTCATTGTCTTCCATTTCGGTATCAGCGTATTCAGGGAACATAGATCGGTAGTTGTCATCATCGTTCTCTTCTTCATCGCCGTCTTCCATCATAACCCCTCTTTCTCCGTGCTTGGTCCAAACATTATAGCCGGACATGAAACCGGACCGAAGCAGGTGGCTCTGAATGACTCTTGAGGAAGTGTGATCCTTCTCATTCCGACATTCAACACATGGACAAATCATAAAGCCATCCCGCCGCTTGTTCGCCTCGGCCGCAAGGCGAAAAGAACGCACGCCTTCTCTGTAAGCGGCAGAGCGTCGGTCACCGTACATCCATGGATGGCTCATCTGCATCATAGAACTATATATCAAACGCAATCACGATGCTAAAATTAGTACCGCGCGGTCTAAACGAGAAAATAGTTGCTAACCTTTTAGGACACTTGGAAACAAAGAGGAGGAAGCTTAAGTGTGGCTCGGGCACCTCATATCATGTTTGTCTTGTGTGAACTCAAGTGGCATCGCTCTAACAGGCATTTCACCGAACACCTCTAGTGCATATGAAGAAAAAAAACTAGCACAAACCTACACCACCTCCCACCAGGAAAAAAACAAGAGAGAGGGGAGAGGGGCTGCCATATATATAGGGCCAGACCATTAGTCCCGGTTTGAGATACAAACCGGGACTAAAGGGGGGCACCAGGCCGCAGCAGGCCGCAGACCCCTTTAGTCCCGGTTTGTATCTCAAACCGGGACTATTGGGCCCTAACGAGCCGGGACTATTGGTGCCGTACGCCGAAGCGTTTTCGGGGCGACGTGTCCGGATCATTAGTCGCGGCCCAGGCCGCAGCCGGGACTAATGGCCCGGATGAAAGACATGTTCTCTACTAGTGGATCTATAAAAAAATCATTTGTAGGAAGCGAGAGTACATGATATATGATCAATCATCTTGGCACTACCTAAATTGATCGTAAATTGAACAGGGCTTCCCATTTTGGATGGCCAAACGTGTATGCATTTACCAAAGCTATGGGGGAGATGTTAGTTGAGCAGCACATGGAAGACCTTCCTGTGGTCATTATCGACCCACTATGGTAACTAGCACTTATCAAGATCCAATTCCTGGATGGATAGAAGGGGCAAGGTATATGTATATATATTATGTTCAAGACCTATACTTATCAGTTTATCAAATGTGTGCAATTATGTGCGGCTCTAGAAGTACTATACTTTTTTTAGAAATGGGTCACCCCGGCCTCTGCATCAAAATGATGCACACAGCCGTTTATAATAAAAATAAACGTACGGACAGGTAGCACATCCAGCTTATTACAATTCACGAATCACCGAGAGTGAACACAAAAATAAGCCAATAGAAACAAGCTGAAACACTAGATGGCATCCTATCCATTTAGTCCTATACTGCATATGAGCTTTGCTAACCATTTTATCTTCAGGGCAATCGATGCTATGATTGTCGCCTATGATAAACAATCATTCCCATGCTTCATTGGTGATCGTAAAGACATAATGGATGTGGTGAGTAATACACTATGCCATTCATATGTACAAGCCATTGGGGATGTAGACAGACCGATAGAGCAACCTGATTATTTGACCTTATGCTTAAACTTGATATAGTAATATTCTGTATATGTACACAGGTTCCTGCGGACATGGTGGTAAATGCAACACTTGTAGCCATGGCTGTTCACTGGAACGAGAAAACACGTACCATTTACCACGTGAGCTCATCACTCCGGAACCCGCTTCCCGGTTACCTTATTGAGGATGCATGTTGGGACTACTTCTCCATCCATCCTCGTGTACTAGAGAATGGGAAACCCCTTCAAAACAGAAGACTGTACTTGTTCAAGAGATTTGCTTGCTTCCGTGCATATCTGATCTTGATGTATAAGCCACCACTTGAGGTAGATAATCATATAGTTCATAATACATGCATACCAATATAATGTTTATACAATGAACTCATATTTTCCATATCTTCAACTTCCACTGAACAAATGCGTACCAATATAGTGTTTGTATAATCAACTCATATTTTCCATATCTTTAATGTCCACTCAACAGATCTTGCATGTAGTGAGCCTATTATTCTGCGGGCTGTTTGCACAACACTACAACAAGAACAACCGGAGATACAATTTCTTAATGCTATTGGTTAAGCTGTATGCGCCATTTGCTTTCTTCAAAGGATGGTGAGACATATATTCTTCTTGCATCCGTAAATTATTGTATCTCTAGCTTGTAGATTTGAGCACCGACGCAGGGTCTGCAATAATCCCGTTTAAACACTAGTTATCTTGTTTCTATTTTACATAGACTGATGTGGTTGAGATTTATATCTACTATTTTCACTTTTTCAAACTCTAGATGAGAACTTTGCATTATACATGGTTGTGTACATCGATGGATGTAGAGGCTGGGGATATGCCCCTTTTTGAAATAGAGTTGTTTATTAGGATCTGGAAAATAAATAAAGAGTACTACATGGAGTATAGCTCATGTTTGTCTTCATTGTATTACTTGAAAAAATAAAGAGTACTACGTGGAGTTTAGCTCATGTTTGTCTCATTGTATTACTTTAATAAACTCACTCTCGGGGTCATCCATATAGTTTTGTTTCAAAAACAAATGTCAATCTCTACATTTAATTAGCGTCAACTAGTATTTAATCAAGTATATAGGATTCATGGTGCACATTTTATCTTTATTTATATGTTGATTAATTTTTGATTTAATGTTCTTGTGTTCAAAGCTTTGATGACACAAACTTAACAAGGTTGAGGATGGAAGTGAAGATGGAGGGCAAAGATGGTAACTTATTTGACTTCGACCCAAAATCTATAGACTGGCACTTGTATTTCTTGTGTGTCCATGTTCAAGCTGTGCTAAAGTATGGGCGCAAAAAGAAGAGAAGTACATAGAAAATGCAGAAAGTTGCTATTTTTTAGATAAAGAATAAGCATCTTCTCTACCAAAAATATGTATCAACGGCATTTATTTGCATGAAGTTAAGAACATGTAACAGTGCTATCAGTCTCTGTAATATATAGTAATGACTTATATTGTACTATGAAGCACAAACCACAAAATGAAGCGTGAGCTCCAAGTAGCTCATCTTTATTTGAAAAAAAAAGGTCAAATATGCATTTTTTTTTAAAGTTTCATAAAATTGAGGAGTAATACTAATGTTGACCTCTAACAATGCACAAAATATCAATTCAAAAAATTTGTATTCCAAGCTACAAAATATTATAGATTAGAAAAAAATTATGTTTTGAAAATATGCACTGTTCACCGCAATCAGATCTACATATTTATCATTTTTGCTCAGTTTCAAATATAACGAATTTCAGTTTAATTTTTTGTACGCTACTAAAGTTCAAAATTATCTATATCTAGCGTTTTTCCTGATTTTTTAAAACATATATGCCATTTTTGAGAACGAGCTCCCTGAGTTTCGGTCTCCGAAACACGGCACTCATTCATAGATTCAAGTGCAGCTTGGATATGATATTTTTGCCCGTCAGATCAAATTAATTTGGTTTGAAAAGTGACATGTGTTTAAGATACATATGTAATAGGATGACATGCATCAACTTTTTTACCAATCCAAGAAAATCGATCGGTTAGCACCACCAGAGTCAGGCTGCTCCAGATAATCTCCATGATACATGTATAGACTCACGATAAATGTATTTATACACTATTACAGAACCACCTTTACTAGACTGGCTACTAGAAATTCTTTAGCACGAACCGCATCGCAATTATCTGTCAGAGGCAATCATGCACGGGCATGGATCGTGCACCAGAATGGGCAAAACAAGCTGTCTTTCTGAGTCACTCTAGTCATGGGAAACCGCTTCACAACATTGTGTTCGGTACCCTAAATCCCCGCCAAACAACCCGCATGGATGCAAAAATGGGTTAAATATATGCTCGCACGAGGCATGCCTTGTGGGTAGCCCGTTGATTGATGCAACGCCTAACCAGACCCATTGGGAACTATCGAATCGTCCGCTTCTCTGGAGTTAGTATCCAGCGTAACGAGAAGCGACATCTTCGTTCGCGTGGGAGTGAGGGGCTAGATGGCGGGAGATGCCAAAATTTTGGCTCCATTTCGTGGCAAAGATAGACTCACCTTCTCCACTATTCGGTCAGCTCCCAGCACAAGACTAACATCGGCGGCACCCGTGGTCACGTAGATCTACCCAACGGATGTTTCCTTTTAGTCTGGCATGAGAGTGTCACCCTCATCTCTCGCAACAGATCGTCTCTGACACGAGAACCGTACCAGCTTCACCACCGGTGCCACCGCTTTTCTCTTTCTTCCCCGACCGTGCCTCCTCTCCTTCGATTCCCATGGCTCAGATGAACCAGCCTCTCTTTCGCCACCGTTAGTGGATTCCATGTAGGGTCGATTTACACAGTACCCATGATATATTGAATTTATTACAACGATGGGATGAAGCTGATCAATCAGACACCAACACTTATAGATTTCAACCCATGGATCATATCGATTCAGAATATACCAGTCAGACGTAGTCCCTATCCTAGAGCCACATATGGTCCTTTGATGGCCTGGGATCAGGAGAGGATTGCAAATCTAGACTACATATACATCTGAGGCAGTCCAAATTATTGGATGGGAATAGTTACCTTCTTTCAACTTGTCAGTAGGTTTAGGGATCGGAGAGGGGGTTTTGTTGCGAGATAGCATTCTCACCTCTTTGGAAGAGCAAGTTCCTATGTTTTTTAGGCTTTAAGTCATAACAAGAGGTTAGAGTGACCCATAACACATTCAGAAGATCCACATAGACTATCTTCCGCCATTTCAAACAAAGTCTTGTTTGCAATTGGAGTCAATGTCTTCATCCTCTTTTGTGCATCATAATGCAAATTTCGCTCTCGATCGAGAACAGGTTAGGCATAGGAGTGGGAAAAAATGCATCACTACAGGAATACAAATGAATAATCGATCATTTCTTTTAATAACCATACCAGTGGCTCGCAGTGTGGTTAGGCCTACCCGTCTCACCGCTCAGTCGGGGCGAAATTTTCCAAGTTGATGACGAGCGCTTTGGTGTGCTCGTTGTTCGAGGTACAATAGAAGAATGGCACCCAAGTTTGGTGTCATATTGATGTTAGGGAACTCAGCTCGGTCAAAGATGCACTCGCGTGACGGCTGTCTTTGGGCGTACCGTTGTATCTCTACCCCTACTGCTAGGATTTTTAAAGCTCGGTGTAAATCCTTTGAGCCTCCCTGAGCTCATGTGGCTGTAATTCCAATTCCCCTCGCCTTGCTTTGCCGGATTCTCTATGTTTGTAATGATCCTTGTTTGACATGTCATTACTATAAAAAGTGGTTTAAGGTCACTTTGGCCATCCGTAATTACTGTAAAGAAGGTAATGATTGTGGAAATTAAAAAATTAGGAATATTTGTGAACCAAAAGCTTCTACCTTTTTTATTTATCAGTTTATTAATTTGTTGAGAACCGAACTTGTGCTATTTTGTAAACCAGCATATAGAAATGTTTTCAGCCTTTGAAAACATAACAAGATAAAGAAGTTTTGAACCATGCAAGCAAACATAAGCAATGATCATGTGGCCTTAGATATATAATTTTGTTGTTTGGATGCTTCATAACGTGCTCTTTGTATCTCGGCGAACGCCAAAATACTAGAGGATTATATTGATCATTTGCTTGTGAACGACACGTTTTGTGGATGAGATGCAAATCCGATGGTGTTGTTGGTATTGGTTTATGTTTGTTTACGCTCCTCTTTTTTTTTACATGCTAAGGCCTCGAGTGTTAGTTGAGGGTGCAATACATGTTATGACAGATATAGTTGCTTGGAATGGATACATGGATGGGTGGGTGGAAGCATGTGGCCTGAAGCGTAGGCTCTCATCCACTAATTTTGTGGCTACTAGCTTCTTAATTCAACCTGTCTAAGTCCAGTTGCGGCCTATAGCGTAGCACAATCAATGGGCTCCTTTGATTTATAGGATAGGAAAATTGTAGGAGTAGGAACTGTTAAACGATGAGTTGTATGGAACGGGTGCGACAGGTGCATCACCCCCATACTGATCTGGCGTAGGCATCCCGCAATTAATCTGCAGGAATAATCATGGATGTTACGCTTCAAATCATGTGGTCATCTCACGTAGGAGTTCAGTACCTAGCCGCAAGCTGTTTATTCATTCGTTAGCATGCTTGCATCAAAGCTGTTCATTCATCCACCTACCATCGTTAGCATTCAGGTACCGTACTCAACCTAGACATGTGAATGAATGCCCCTTGAAGTGTCTTTGCCCATCTTGTTGTCTTCTTGATATCTATAGTTTTATTCCTATATTGCAACTATTCCTTGTTTTCGTTGACATATTAAACGCACATGTGGCCCAAGACTAATCCTTTTCATAATTAAACTTAGTCAGTATGTCACTAACATATCAAGAGGAGCTTATAATAACTATCGAAGAAGATCATATGAAGTTATGTCTCTGATGTACTTGTCTAACCCGCTGACTGCAACTATCCGGCATTTTTATTATCATATTAAATGCGTGTATGGGTTCAAGACTAAAATTATTAAAAATTAAACCTAGTCAACATGTCGCTAACATATTTGAATCGAACATGCTATCGAATCAGCTATGACAAAACGTAGTAGAAAGTCATGTATGTGGTGTATGTAACTTTGTACTCAACTATCTAGCACTTATCTTTCATATTAATCACATGTGTGGTCTGCGACTAGCGTGAACCTATTCAACACGACGCTAACATATTTGAAGATACAAACTATGACAAAATCTAATTAAAATATCAGGACTGCCTTGATGTATGTAACCATGTACCGTCTAACCATTAATTGCAATTATCCAACACTTCCATTGTCATATAAAACCCATGTCTGGTTCAAGACTAGCACTGTCAAAATTAAACTTAGTCAAAATGTCCCTTTCCGATTTTATCCTAAAACAAGTATGAAAAAATGATATTTCATCTATGCGGTGTTGATGCTGGGACGTTTCCGTATTACGTGACCCCAAATGTTCTTGATGGCCGAAAACTACGGGACTACCAATTCGTTCGGGCTCCAGGCACGGAATTGCACCAAGCAGCCTCTTCCCACAGGAATGACTCGGGATTTAATATCAAACACAAGAAAGTTTATGCTTTGCCCTACCTAGTCAAGTAATCTTGTGAAAACTTAGAAAATTGCCTTGTTGTCCCCAACTCCACAGTTTGATCAGTTTAGAGGAACAACTGCGGTGAAACAAATATGATTAGATTAAAAAAAGTAATGCAGAAAGGTTTTTGTAAATTCGGAATAATTAAAAGATAATTTTTAAATAGCAACAAAACTAAAGTAAAAGTAGTTTTTTATGTTTGAAAATGGATAGGATTCACGGGTTCAATTGAAATCTCTCTCTCGGAAATATGGTGGAAACAATAAGGCATATGTGACAAGAATTATCCAGATTGTAAGTTTTATATTTATTACCTATTGATCTGCACTCATACTATTAAGAGATGCGCCTTGGCTAGTAAACGTGGTGGAATGTCGATGTTAAGCACTGCTATAATCTCTTTTGACCAAAGTCAAGCGTTGTTGCCTCGCAAGTAGTGACTCCAAGAATTTGCAAGGACCGGTGTAAAATGTATTGTTTTGCTATATCGGCACCAACTGCAAGGATCTTCCTATGAGGAGAAAATACGCATGTCACTGTAAACAGACAACATGGAACAATTGGCTTAAATCTTATCCACTCCAATCCGGTATCCGTGCGCTCTAACAGAAGCCGTGGCTCCTACGTCAAAATGGTTATGACATGTATGATGTCGCCAGTTCGTATGGATCACACTGTTTTCAATTGCAGCTACTTAAACAAACCTTCAATAGACACAAATTGTTCAACACATGTGCAACACATGTGAAGTTTTTTTTTTGCGGCTCACACGTGAAGATAGTTGTGACATGTCTAAATGACACAGTGAACGTAGTTGTTGTCATGTCATTTCAACTGAACTTGAAGTCACATTATGGCACCATGACGAATAATTGGTTCATGTCATGTCTTGTCAAAAGACTCTGAACGCGGATTATGGGAAAATCGAGGCTGTTTTACTGTGTCATCGACCTTCTCCACCGAAAATAACCCACTTTACTAAGCAATATAAAGACCACATTGCCATTGCAGTTAACCAAAGTTTTCACTCTTTATTCAACACTTTCAACATTGCGTAATACTAAACGAAGTGGGGCATAAAGATAGAAAATTCATAAATAAAACTCAATAAAAAGTCAAGGCTAATTCATAACATAAAATAATAGAACTACCATCACAAATACAGATGATCATAATCATTGACGGTGACTCATAGATCGAACATAGAAAGGTGACTACGTAGTTATTACAAACACGTTTATTCTTACACGATAGACCTAGGAATGGTAATGGTCATACGCCATACTAGTAAGCATAAGGGACTAGTGTACTTATGGCGATTATTGTAGTGTATGAATGATGAGGCTAGGATCACGGTCATGATTTGATGGGGTATCGGTGTATGCAGCCGGCCCATGCCCTGTCCGGCTCCTCCGCCGGCCGGATGCACTCCCACACGGCGCTGTTGCACTTGAACCCGGACCCGAACGCGATCATCCACACGCGGTCGCGCTTCCGCATCCGTCCCTTGGCCTCGACGTGCGCCAGCGCGTACCACACCGAGCTGCTCGACGTGTTCCCGAACCGGCGGAGCGTCATGCGCGACGCCTCCACCTGCTCGTCGCCCAGCCTCAGGCTCCGCTGCACCCTGTCGATCACCGCCCGGCCACCGCAGTGCACGCAGAAGTGCTCGAACGCCTTGCGGAAGTCCGGGACGACGGGAGGCTCCTTCACGGCACCCTTGCCGCGGTTTACGCTCGCGAGCAGCCGCAGCCTGCTCGCCGCGAGCGACATCGCGAAGCGCAGCTGCTCCGAGAGAGGGAGCACGAGGGGCGCGATGGCGGTTATGTTGGCCTTGAGAGCAGCCTCGCCGGCGACGTTCAGGAGGTCCTTGGAGAGCTTGATCCCTAGGTTTCCCTCGACGTCCTCCTGCTGGACGACGCACGAGTGGGAGCCGTCGTGGGTGCCCGCCGTGCTGGTCCGCACCAGGTGCGAGAGCCGGAACCGCGCCTTGCCCTGGACGTCAGACGTAGACAGTAGCGCGGCGGCGCCGCCGACCCGGAACAGAACGTTCGAGAGCTGCATCGCCCGCTCCTTGCCGTTGTAGAAGTTGGAGGTGATGATCTCCGTGGACACGACCAGAGCATGCCGGCCGCTAAGCCCACAGAGATCACGGTGGCGCTGCACCCCATCCCGCGGAGAGGTTCACGGTCTTGACGCCGTCGCGGAGCCTGTATCTGTTCAC
This sequence comes from Poa pratensis, assembly GCA_947311845.1. Classification (NCBI taxonomy): domain Eukaryota; kingdom Viridiplantae; phylum Streptophyta; class Magnoliopsida; order Poales; family Poaceae; genus Poa; species Poa pratensis. The sequence continues at coordinate 2,547,097 of CAMZMU010000083.1, forward strand.
GATCATGTCGCTGATGGACGGCACCGGGGCGAAGACGCTGCAGTTAACGACGAGCACGTCGATAGCTTCCGGGGCGACGTACGCCTTGGCGAGCACGTCGTCGATGGCCGGGAAGACGACCAGCTCCGCCTCGGCGCGGGCCTCCTGGAAGCCACTGCGCGCCGGAATGTAGAAGTCGCCGGGGGGCAGGCTGGCCTCGCTGCCGATGCCGCAGCTCTCGAGCATGCGCGGGTGGAGGTGCTCGACGTACGCGGCGACAGGGACACGGCAGTGGGCAATGCCCTCCGAGCAAGCATAGTCGATGAGGTACACGGTAGGACAGCGGCGCTTCGTGAGGTATACCACGGCGACGAGAAGGAGACCGGCCAGGAGGAGGAGGTTCATGGGTGGGCAGGCAAGGAGGAGACAGCCTGCAGATAGCTTGTCAGCAACGGCCATGAAAAGCTTCGGATAAGGTGGCAAAACCATAGTGCTCCTCAAGCTCAATCCGGAAGCTATGTGTGCGCGTGCGATGTGTCTCTGCAGGACACGACCGTCCGTAACCTGTAGTCCGTAGGAATCACGTCCGTAAGTGTAGCATTTTCGGCTCTTATTTATAGGAAGATTGTGTGCCTCGGTTCGACCATGCATGATGCATCCACCATCCGTTGGTGCCATATTTTATATTCTTATCGAACCTTGTCATGTTCAAGAAAGTTACTACATCATGTTTCTTCGTGGCTTATTTTAGTCACGTCATGTTTTCTTTTGTTTCAAAATGTTTCATCATGTTCTGTGGTGCATCAACCAAACTTGTCGGAACTTTCTACGGATGGGCGTAGAAACGGCATCCTAGTTTTAAATAACAATTTACATTGACACCAAGTCACCAACTAGGAGGAGAAGATCGAACTATGCTGTTAGTCTAGGTTAATTGAGGCTTATTTTTATTTGAATGGTTAAACTTGTGGGTTCGTTTGAGTGTTCTGCTTTATTTGAATATTTGGGGGTGCCCTTACATGTTAACCGTGGTGCTGCGATGTGGGTAGGCGTGTAGCTCATTTATTCACTAGCCTGGCTTTTTTTTGTAGTGAAAAAGCAGGCCATCTTTGTTTCAGGTTGTCGGCCTAATATACCAAACCTGGCCTTACTCAGTTTGGAGCCCATTAGCCTCTGTTGTAAAGGGCCCATCGTCGTTTTACTTCGGGAGTTCGGGTGATCGTTTCTGTCCGACATCCTACCAATTCAATTTGAACTCGTAGAATCCCCTCAAAAAAAATTGAACTCATAGAGCATCTTATATGAGTACTAGAAAGCAAACAACAAGACAAATTCATTCGTCGAGATGCAACCAGCATCATCTTACTTAAATCCATTCATCAGCACAAATGAAAAAACACGAACCAAACCATTTTAAGTTACACACGATGCGCTGTAATTACTCCAGACACCAGTAAAAACAGCATGGAGGATACTCTCAGAATCCGCAATGTGCAAAAAAGCGAGCTACAAATCAAAACGTTTTACATCGGAACAGTTTAATGAGCGCTTCTACTACCTGTCAAGCGCATCACACACCTCAACTCTCCCAACGCAGCAACAGGTATCAGTCAGTCAGTCAGCAGTCAGCAGTCAGTCAGTTTGTCAACAGGTATATGTGAGGTCTGCTTCTCCTTGTTGCAACCCCAAAGGAGCAACCATTTCATGCAGTTCCGTGACACTTTCATGCGGGTGCGGTGCCGGTGCACCAACATCTCCTCCATTGTCATCACGGTGGCACTTAGCAAGCTGACATAGAGCAGTAAAATCGCCAGTAAGGTAACCAGGTTCTTCTAGAACTTACCAGGCTCAAACAACGGGAAGGAGCCTGTGCGAGCCCTCTCACCGCGGATGTCACGTTGGTTAGGATCTCTGCTCGCCTCAGGGCGCGCTCTTGCGCCCGCCTCGTTCCTCTCGGTGGTGATGCCGTTGGCGCTCAGGATGGGCCGCCAAAGAATATCGACGGACCTGTGTACGTCAGCCTCTCGGACGGCTGCCCTGGTGGAATCACTGCTGAAGATGTGTTCGTGGGCGCAAGATTTCTCCCATGGTTGCCTGGCTCGCCGGTTGGGTTCGCCAAGAAACCTGGGTTTCTTGCGGGCAGCTCAGCACCAGGTCCTGGTCTTGTCTGCGTGAGCACTGACACGTACCGGCCAGCCTCTTGATCCCAGACAACGGAGGCTCTTCGGTTGTCCCGGACATATGACGTGGCTGACTGGAACATTGGGTTTGTTATCTGTGTAGTAGGGACAGGTGGTGGCCTCGTAATCGCTGGCGGGGGCCTCTCGGGAGGTGGAACTGGATGATGAGGTGGTGCTCGGAACTGAGAGTGGGTGGTGAGCTTGTGGATGTGGACCGGGCTGCTTAAACTGCTTGCGGTCTGTGTGCCGGTCTCGTAGTCGTCCTGGCTTGCAAGACTCTGCGGGTATGAGTTCTGGAGAGGAGACAGCCTCATCTCGCTCCTGGATTCCTTTGTGCCGTTGTAGTCAACACTCATGCTACTCCTGACGCTGACATTGCCGCTGGAGCTGATGTCAGCTTCATGACCATGGCGGGCATCTATTGGTCGGAGAACGGAGGATGATGCCCGAGCTTTGGCTGCAGCTTTCATTACCTCGTTCCTGTCCAGCTTTGCAAGGCTCCGGGCACTGATCTTGACTGCCTTCTTGGATTTGTTTGCTCTTTCAGCATACCCAGCAGAATCAGGATCGACAGTTGAAGGTACCATCCCAGGGTCCAAATGTGGAATCACTTCATCCTGGTCAAAGTTTTAGCACAACAAAATTTAGTACGGTCATAGGATTGCTTCCAACAATACAATTATTATTTTTCCAGCTTAAGAGTCATGATTAAACTTCAAACAATGTAGCCTTTGAAACATGCGGCTTACATGATCAATAAAAATTCTTGGAGGTGTACACCAAGCGCCCTTGTGGTGGAGGCCAAGAGAACTTCCAACACTGAATCCTGTTGTTGCTGAATTTGATGGGGAATAGATGATATTTGCTCCTTCCTCATCCTCTGGAAGCCCCTCACTCATAGCTCTCATTGCAACCACATAATCATAGGTTGTGATCCCCTATATAGAATATAGACATAGAACACGGCTAAGAAGCAAGATAAACTTTGCATATGTGCTACATTTATGGTACGAGGTGTGAGGCAAACCTTTCTAATCAATATCATGTGGAAGAAGAAAAGCTCCCCTAAAGGTACGCAGGCCACTAATGAAAGCAAAGTGAATATACCCTGGACATAAGAATTTTACAATTCAATTAATTATGATCAGCTAAAAAGACTTGTAACTCTAAAAAAATAAGAGCCAGTGAGTACTTCTCAGTATACATTAGATCCAATTTGCATAATAGGTATGGCAATGACAGGTACAGAAGCTAAGAAGGTAATTCAAGGATCCTAGACAGTAATAATTGCACTTCCAGTAGGTAAAATTAATGTGCTACCAAGCCAGCTAAAGAATTGATGTATTCCGACTTTCTGACAAGAGACTGTAACTGTAATACTGTTATGGTAAAACGAAACAATAACATAAATAACAACATCATAACTTCAACAGGGTGTCATGGAGTCCAGCAAAATAAAAGGCGAACAGCTCTGGTATTCCACATAAGATAATTGTGGAAAGTTGCTGCTTCAGATGTCTTACTATAATGAAGAGGTGATTCTTATATATACACTAACAAGTGCAACAACTCCTTATAGTACTTACTACGATAACAGCAAAGGGAGCACGAGACAAGCCATTCCCAAGCTTGTCGTGGATGTTTCTTGATGAATTCTTATCGACAAAGCAAAGAACAATACAGCAATGCCCACTCCAACTTCAATTGCAAGCTGTCACATGGGAGACTGAATATTTAGTACCATAAAGGGAAAAATAACTTTACCCAAACCTCTACAAGCGAGTTTAAAAATGATATATTAACTATATGCAACCCTCCTGCATGCTCTCGAAACAAAATGATATGTATAACAGGTCAACAATACAGACCCATAGGAGGCTGATTGCCATCAGAGCAATAAACGTGAAGTAATTCTTCCGGCCAACACAGTTATTCAGCCACTGCGAAAGATGCCATGTCAGCATATGCAATTAAATATCAGAAGGTAGCATGCTAACACAGTTCAAGAAACTCACCCGACAATGATGATCAAATCCATCCACACACTTGTCACAACTTCTGCAGTGTTTACTGAATTTGCAAACCTGGAAATTAATTTTTAAAAAGGTTAAACAGCATTAGCTTCAAATAAGTATCCTGCGTGCTAAAATCAGCATACCTCAGCATTGCATAATGTGCAAAACAGAGCTTCTTCACCACTAGCTTGTTGTTCTGAATCATCAGGCTTTCGGCAGTCCACCTTGACAAATAGAGCGCATACAAGTCCACCAAGCAAGAAACAGCTTGATCTTTTCTTTGGCACTTGTGAGCTCAGATTTATGTTTGCTTCTCCTATAGACGAACCTCTCTGATTAGAATGGCCATCTAGAGAGCTTCTGCAAGTAGATGTTGGAGAATGAGTTCCAATAGCACTGTTTGCTTTCTGAGGCAAGTTTATGCCTCCTGATCCATCATTGTTGGCTGGTACACTGATAAAGCCATCCTCAAACTTTGACATAATCCCAGGATCAGCAGGATTAATACTTGTGCACCGGACGTAAAGGATGAAAACAGCCAAAGCCTGGAAGTGATGTGGAGAGTAGAATGATGTTTCATGATACTACAAAATAGCTCTCTCCAGATAATCACAAAGACATAAATAGCTCTCTTCAGATAATGCCAAGACTGTTTTAAGACTTACCATGGGAGTATAAATGCCGATCGCAACATACTCGAGGACTTGGTTTCCCAGAAATGGTGCAAAGAAGGCATAAAATGCAACCACCAGAAGAAAGAATACAGTAATTGCAACGATCTGTCAAAAAAGAAGTTACAAATCAGTAAATTTTGTGAAATGTGCCTTTCAAAGTGTGAAACTTGTAAGAAAACTGATTCCAGAACTATATAATAGACTCTATGTGTATTATTCTTCATTCAACGACTGCAATCACTTCCCTCTCTAAAAATACTTTTATATTAAGTTTTGTATGAATCCAGGCTTCTGCAACCGTTCAGTAATAGGCTAATAGTGATGATCAATTGTCTGTAATTCCATTTCTAGGTCCCTATAGTTCAATAACTTCAATGTGCAAAGGCTTAACTTTGCAAGATCATAAGGTCCCAAATCATGCAAAAAAGGCATTGTTACAAAAGCAAGCATATACATGTGAACGAAGATTAGCAATGTATCACAGAATGTAATGAAGATTAACGAGCTTGGGCTTCACAGTAATATTTTCTCAAAGACTGAACAACTGGCTGTCCTTTTTTTGAACAGAACCAAAACCATGAAACAATCACTTAAACAAGATCAGCTGACTACTTTAGATGAAGAAATTCCCTATGTTTGCGGAAAATCACCTTCCACGAAGATATTTGACAGGTGACCCTTCGCCCAAGAGAAACTAAATATTATTAGCATGCAAGGAGAAGAGTTATCGCTGCCACTTAACCAGTAAGAGTTTTCTATCAAATGTGTGAGGCTCACAAAGCTCGATGCTAAATTAGGAAAAGAGTAATCTCCAGGTTTCAGGATAAAGCTTAGGAGCTACCGACCTAACTCTCTCATAAGCAATGAAGTCCACAAAAAAGACAGAAATATCGTGGTTTTGGCCTATTGCTAGTGTACAAACCAACAAATGGACTGCAACTTTTATTTATCCATCAGATGGATCAAATTTGAGAAGATTGTATTGGCAATAAGTAGCCAATAGGACAAGGAGAACACATGCAATATAGTCACTTGATCACCCGGCCCGGTTCACTCCAATCCAAGTCTAGGGCACGGTCAAACTGTCCCTTTGGTCGCCTGCCTACATGCAGACAGAAATAGAACAAGGCTCACTCCTGGATAAGTGCATCATTTTGCAAAAAGGGTTTTACTACTTCCAGCTTAATTAATAAACAACCATTTCAACCAGAACTACAATGTTAGATATAACACACATAAACCCTACGTTACTAGACCGAATGTGCAAGGTTCACAAAGGTCGGTGCTAAATTAGGAAAAGAGTAATCACCATGGTTTCAGGATAAATTCTTAGGAGGTGCTGAGCCAACTCTCCCACAAGCGAGAGAATCCACAAAACAGACGGAGACATCGTGGTTTTGCACCACAATCCAACAACAAAAAACTGTAGTTTTTCTTCAGCCATTGAATCGATCAAATTTGAGCATATTTGATTAGCAATAACTAGGACAAGGAAAACGCAGTCAAGACGTTCACGAATCACCCGGCCCAGCTAACTCCAAATCCGAGTGTCCTGGTCCTGGGGGAGAGCAAACCAATGGCATAGCCAAACAAACTATCTATCCCGTTGGGAGCCTGCCTACATGCAGACAGAAATAGAACAAAGCTCACAGGCTTCAGACCTCACTCCTGGAAAAGTGAATAATTCGGCCAAAAGGGGTTTTACTACTTGGAGCTTGTAACAAACAAACTAACCTATTTCGGACAGAAGAACCATTTTAGACAGACGACAATATCAACCATGCTTAACCAGACCAAAAAGGGCCAGGCCGAAGAGCAACCCTAGATAACACGGGCGACAGAATTGCACGCCACTTCACAGCCGCTGCATCCGGACGCGACCCCTCTGCAACTCCATCGATTTCGACACGCCGGAAGAGGGGGGAAAAGGAGAAACGAGAGAACCAACCACCGCTTAGCTGGCTCTCCCTCTCCTTCCGACAGATCTTCGGAACCGGCGCAGAACTCCCAGCGGCGCGAGCTCACGCGGCGAAATTCCTACGGCTAAGGCACGGGATCGAGCAGAATCCGGTACTGTTCCTCGCTGCGCCGATCCGGGGACTCGGGAGAGGGAGAAGGGAGGGAGGGAGAGACTGGTGGGCGGACCTGTAAGGTGTGGGCCGGGAGCTGCCACCCGTGCTTCCTCGCCATGGCCGGCGGCGCTCCCTCTCCTCGGTCGCCGGCGGCGGTGCTTTTTCGGCAGGGGTTTGGTAGTGTCAGTAATTATACGAGGGAAGAAGAGGGCGAAAGACTGGATTTTTAGTACAGTATTAAAACCTTTCTCTACTTACTCTCTCTCTAGACTCTATCACTCTTGCCTTTTCCATTGCCCTGTGATTTTCTCTCTCTAGAGTGATGGTGATCTGGCATGTCCTTTTTGAGGAATTGTTTGTTGGGGTTGGGTCAATCAAGGTAGGGTTCTATGGGGATTCTTGGATCATACTCTATGGAAGATTCTGGGAGATTTTCCGTAACATTCGATGCGTCCACCTCGGGAAGCGGAGGTTAGTCAAGACCTACGAGGGCGCGACGCGATGGCGGATTTACAATAGGGGCAAGAGCAGGGACATGCAGCCACTATGGGTCTCCGATGGTCGAGCAGGGGCACTCCTTTTCTATATGGCCTTGAGCGACCCCGGCAGAGAGTGTCGGCCATGTTGTTGTAGGTCGAGCTTGCGTGCCGACGTGAAGGGGTATGCCCTAGAAAACGTTCAAACCCTAGGTTTGTCGGGTGGCGCGCCCTTCCCTCGAGCGCGTGATTTACATGTTCATTAAGAGATGAAAGCCAAATTTATTATAGTACTACTAATTTGTAAAGCAATAAATGGTTGACCCCTCCTTAATTTCGTCCTAAGTTCTTCCACCTCGACCTCACGTGAACTACTATTCCATGGCATACTCGTTTATTATCGATCGCAAGAATTGTCCACCGCCCTCTGTTCTGTAAGTGGCCTTGCCAAGCCTTCACCTTCCATGCATCCACTAGTATTTTTTCCCATTAGGAAGGTAGCTAGGCACTCCACCGACATTTCAATAGGAACGTAGCTAGTATTTTTTTCCATTAGTTTCAGTAATTACGAGGGACGAATAGGGCTGAGAAAATAGTACTAAAGCCTCTATCTACTTACTCTCTCTCTCTCTAGTTTCTCACTCTTGCCTTTTCCATTGCCATGTGGCATTGTCTCTCTGGAGTGATGGTGATATGTGATGCTCATTTTGGGGATTGGTTTGTTGGGGAAGGTTGGGTCAATCAAGACTTGGTTCTATGGAATCTTTGGATCCTACTCCATGGTAGATTGTGGTTTGAGTTACCATGTGGTTCTTTGTTCTTCTAGGAGTGCGCAATGTCAAGATGAGCATGCTCTAATTGTTTTTTAATAATGTTTTATGTAAGGGATACTAGGTGTTTTTCGATCGTCAAAGTTTAATAAGCTTTTGGTCTTAAGGATTTTCTATAGCATCCAGTGTGCCGACCTCACGCAAAGGTTAGTCAAGACCTACCTTTGCACACGATAGCAGATATACCATAGGAGCGAGAAGGGCAGCCAACATGGGTCTCTAGTGGCGGCCAGGTAGGATACTCCTTTCTATATGGCATTTAGCAACCTCAGCAGAGTGTGTCATTCGTGGTGTTGTTGGTCAAACTTGTGTGTCGACGTGAAGGGGTATGTACTAGCAAAATTTCAAACCCTAGGCCTGCTACCGAGGGTGCGCTCCCTCACCTTGAGCGTGTGGTTTGATTGATGTTCATTAAATAGCACCACGAAGAGGTTCTTTGCTAATTGAGCACCGGATATATTTTAGTCTAATTTGTACAACAATAAATGGTTGACCCCCTCCTTAATTCCATGCCACCTCGATGACCTCACGTGAAATAATATTGCATAGTCTTTATTCGTACATTGGGTATTGTCCATAGTCCGCACTATGTTGAGCAAGTGACCATGCCAAGTCATCACCTTCCACCTCTCCACATAGTGAAGTGTCCTAGTGGGCTAGACATTTTTTCCTCCACTTGAAAGGTCACTAGGTGCTCTGTTGATACTTAAGGATGCCAAAAGCGGAAAGTTGTTTTTGCACCTGGGCACCAGTAATCTCGCTTTAAAAAAATGAAAACTACCACTTTTTGTTTTAAAAAATTATAGAAAAAAGTACATAAATACATATACATATGTTCTAGATACGCACTAAATTTTATTTCAAAACGTTATATTTTAGTCTACACAAAAAAAGACAAAATTTGGGACAAAATAGCGGATTTTTACTATAGTACATACAGCCACGAATTTGTTATTTTTCTGTAGCTCGACACAATATGTATTTTCAACCAAAACTTTGCAAAATATATATATGTATATATACCCATGTATATGTATTCACGCTAAAAAATTGGAATTTTTGGAAACTCAAAACTAGTATTTTTCAAAAAAAAAAAAGGCAGGATCACTTGTGCCCATGTGCACCAAATCCACATACTCAAAAGGAGAAAACAAATTATACTACACTAGCTACATCCCTAAAATAGGGATGCTAATTACGTCCATGATTTTTCTCGGTATGTTGCCCTTTCAAACACGGACCCGTGCATAAATATGAACTACATTATTCCAATAAAAGACAGTACTCCTGCCGTCTACTCAAGAAAATACACTAAACTACATCACCACATGTACGGCTAGTATCCGTTTTGCTAGGTCATCCGAGTGTATCCATTGTTTTAAAATGCAGCCATTCTGCTCAAGCCGAACAATTCCACATGAGGACAGCTAGAAGAATCTCAGCAATGATTAAGAGAGAAGTTGACATCATCAAGAGAGAACGGTTGACATGAGCAGGGTGTTCAGGTAATACGGCCACTCACGTAAATCCAAGAAATAGAATTGGAGTGAGCTCGAAGGAAACCAGTAGAATATAATGGAAGCGTGTCCTTCACTCCAAATTTTCTAATGCACGTGGATCGATTTGTCGTTGGTCTCGCCGGCTTGTATACGGAAACGACCAAAGATTGGGCTGCCAACCCGCAGGCCTGTCTTTTGTGGCTGCCAAGTGCCAAACTGCAGGCCTCCTGCTAAGGGAATATTTGGATTGAAGGAAGGATTCCAATGTATAGGAATTTTTTCTATGTAATGTCTTTGGATCATAGGATTAATGAACCCACCAAATTTTTAAGGAATTCATTTCTATGCCCTCTGTTCCATAGGAATCTCAACATGAGTTCAAGCCTCATTTTATTTTTCCTTTGTAAATTCCAATGCACTCACACTATATCTCTATCTACTCTCTCTCCTCATTACTTCGAAATTCCTCTGTTTGTTTCCTCTGCACCATCCAAAGGCATCGTTTACAAAATTCCTATGTTTTGAAATTCTGTAGGAATTGAAGTGTATGACATATCAATCCTTTGTTTTTCCTATCCCTATGTTTTAAAAATCATGTAATCCAAAGAGCCCTGACTCAGGCCTGTTCTTTTGGAGGAATTAAACTGCCTGCTATCCCATGCCATGTGAACCCACCTAATCCTGTTATATTTCTGAAAAACATAATCATGTTCTAAATATATGAAATATGAAATGGGATTATTTGTTTACTCATTATTAGGGTTTGAGTTTGCTAGGGAAAACATTAAGTTTGCTTACGTGTTGTTTGCCTCCTAAACCTATTTTCATATGTTTTGTCTTGACATGTAAATGTCCTTATTTAATTTATTATGGCACGTGTAATATTTTATGGCATGCTGTGCTGGTAGTTAGAAAAATCATTATTTTGCTCCTAATTTATTCTCTTAGTGATAACTCACGCATATCTGCAATATTTTATGTCACGCCGGAGGTTAGTCTTCCCTTTCTATCTCCCCCCCCCCCCCCCCCCCCCCCCCCCCCCCCCCACCAGTGTGGGCATGGTGCAGTAGGTCAAACTTGCATGTCAGCATTAAGGGTATGTCCTGGTAATTTCAAACCCTAGGTTTCAGTGGGCGCGCGCCCTCCCTTTGAGCATGTGCTTTTCTTTTTCATTAAATTGCACAATGGGGAACCTTATCCCAATTGAGCACCGAATTTATAATTCAATTTATAAAGCAATAAATGGTTGACCCATCCTTAATTTCGTTCTAAGTTCCACTACCTCGAGTCCTCGACCACCTGACGTGAACTATCCATAGCCTTGCGTCGTTATTATGGATAGCAAGTATTGTCCGCCGCTGTCTTGAGCAAGTTGCCCTGCGAAGGTATCACCGTCCATCCGCCAAGTACTATTTTCCCATTTGGAAGGTAGCTAGGTATGCCGCCAACATTTTGAGAAGATAGTAAAAGGAGAAAATTGAATATATAGAGTACACCAAGTGCGCCGAACATAGATGCACCAATTACGCCCACAATATTTCTCGGTATGTTTCCTACGAAAAGGGCCGGTGCTCCTGCAGTTTGCTCTAAAAAACACACTAAACTAAGTCACCACTTGTAGGGCTGCTGTCTGTTGTGCTAAATCATCCTTTGATCCATTGTTTAACATTCGGCAATTATGCTCAAGCCGAACGTTATTTCAAACACATGATCAGGGCAGTTAGAACTATCTCACCAAATCTAGCTGCCTCCCGCCAATAATTAAAAGAGAAGTTGACATCTCTTTGGAGTGAGCAGTTGACATGAATTCAACTGCCAGTGGTGATAATGTCCACTTGTCGTCTGGTCACTAACTCACGACAGCTTCCGTACTGGAGAGATGGGCCTGTTTATTCTGATGCCCGGAACGAGCAAATCTGGGTTCGTAAGATGGGCTGGATGAATGCAGCTGGGTTAATTAATATAGCGGACATTTCTTGGTTGCTTGGGCCTAATATGGACGGCCCGTCTCTTTTTGTTGTTGCTTTTTTTTTTTTTGAAACGTTTGTTGTTGCCTTGGTAGAATTGACATGGCAAGCGCGCGGAAAAGGAAAGAAGAAGAAAATCGAGGCAGCTCTGAACTGAATACACACGTACCCGGGCTTGGTATTCCAAGAAAGGAAGAGGCCTTCGAGTATGGAATCTGGCATTTTCATTTGGAAAGCACATCGATGGAAAGTACTCTCTCCATTTTTAATATAAGATGTTTTAGCATTTGTTCACATTCACATATATCTAGATGTATGTAGACATATTTTTAGTGTGTATGTACACTCATATTAGTATGCATGTAGACAATATGTTGGATAGCTAAAACTTCTTATATTTATGCACGAAGGGAGTACAAGCCATGGATCCATCTATAAAATCCGACCTATTATTCTCGATCTTATGCACACAAGCCAATCAATCGATACATACGGATCAATCGAGCTACGCACACCGACAACCGACCATGGCGGGATACCTGCGGGGCCTGGACACGATGCCGCCGACGTCCGCCGACCCGGAGGCCCCGATGGAACAACAGCAGAAAGAGAGAATCCTTTCGGCAGTAGCGGCGGCGGCAGAACGGCGACGGAGAGAGGAACGCGTTTCGGTGGCTGATAAGTTGTGGATCTTCACATTCGTTGCCCTCGTGTGTGCGGTCGCCGGCGTCTTTGTATGGTTGGTCTTCTGGCTCCCCACTGTGTTACCGCGCGCCCCGCGCTACGCTGTCGCCATCGACTCCGTATCCGGCCTCACCACCAACCGGACGGACCTCACCCTCGACACGGAGCTCAACCTCACCCTCCGCGTCGCCTCCCTGAGTCGCCGTCACGACGCGTGCATCGAGCCCGGTACCCGCTGCGTCACGCTGGCCGCCACGCCACCATGACAGAGCTATGCGCCGGGCCGAGGGAGATGAAAGAGCAGCAGCTTGTCGCAATGGGGACACGGGTGCGCGTGCCCGGAGCCGTGATGAACAGCCTCGCGGCGGACATGCGTCGTGGGGAGCTGGTGTTCCAAGTCACAATCAGGTGGTCCGGTGACAAATACGCCAACAACATGCTCGTGGCGTCGTGCGGGGGCGGAAGGTCGGAGCCGCCGACCACGACCGGGAGGCTAGCTGCGAAGCGGTGCACCTTTGCCCGGACACCTAGAATGAAATGATGGTTCACACAAAATTCAAAATTGGAGGGATGAATACACTCATTAGATGCACGGTCAGGATTTAGTCGTAGTATCCGTTTCTACTACAGTCCAGTATATTTTATTTTTGTGACGATACAAAGTTCGAGTGAAACGCTGTCGCTGTTTGTAATTTCTTTCAGTTCATGTTTAACTAGTTAAATTTTGCGCGGCGTCACGCCGCGTGGTAACTTGTGTGTTTTTTTTTTAAATTGTGTCATATATATTATAAGGAAAGGAGATAGCTATAATTTGTTGTTAGTTTGTATTTTTTTTAATTTTGAATTGGTTGATTATGTTTGTATTTTGGCATTAATAAGTACCATTTATTTTTTGTGAGCATGTCCATATATTTTGTAGTACGTCCAATATTCTAGCAATTTGAAATATCCAAATATACTTATATTTTCCAAATAATATTTAATTTAAGTACATAGTTAGTGCTAATGCATATTTTTGGATTCGAGTCCACAATTCGGGAAAGTTCATTTATATTGCATCTTAATATTGACCATTTTGAATTGTTGAAATATGTTTTGTGTTTTGCCATACATAGTTAGTGTTGATTTGTTCCGAGCATTTTTTTATATAGTTTAGAGAATATCCGAATATCTAGCAAATTGACCATTCAAATATGTTTCTATGTTTCCATGAATTCTTAACTATAATTAGAGCAAATTGATCAATTTAATTTTTTTAGGTGCTAGGGTAATTTCAAATAGTTAGCAAATTTGAATGTTTGATTATGTTTGTATGTTGGCACAAATAATTAATTTAGCTTCGTAATCACAAGATGTGCATTATATGAGATCCAAATGTCGACCAATTTAATTTTTTTGTAGATGCTAGGGTAATTTCAAATACTTAGCAAATTTGAATGTTTGATTATGTTTATGTGTTGGCATAAATAATTAATTTAGCTTCGTAATCACAAGATGTGCATTATATGAGCATTTAGTAAAGTCAATATATAATTTGAGGAGTTGCATCTGAATTTCATATTTAGAGGAAGTTAATTTAGTTTTTTTATTATCATATGCTATAAATAGTCAACGTTTATTTTTTGTAGACATGCTGTTTTTTTGGTCGAATCTGTAATTACCGTGGTGTAAAGAATTCAAATTTGTAAATGCTCGTGTTCAAATGTTTTCGGATTTAAATTTGTTGGAAGTCAAAGGAAGTTTGTATTTGTAAGTTGTTCAAATTTAAAAGATTGGTAGAGTTGGGAAGTTTCCACATTTTAATTATGTGTATGTTTTCTAAATGCTCAAATTCAAAAGGAATTCAGCGTTTTTTGTGTGTTTGCGTTGGTACGGTTGGCGTATTTGAATTTTTTTTTGCGTTTATTAAATGCTCACACTTGAAATGTATCTGGAATTTTAAAATATTTAAACGTGGAATTTGATTGTATGCCATGAATAGGCGACGGTTATTTTTGTGTTTATGTTGATATATTCATCATATTTTTGAAGGTCACTAAATTTAATTTTGGAAAATGTGCACATTTAAAAATTGCGCGGAGTCAGAAATTGTTGAAATGCAAAGATTTTGAAAGTTGTTCATATTGGGAAGTTATCCAGATTTGAATTCTTTAACGTTTAGGAAATGGGCAAATTTCAAAAGCACTAAAAATTATGAAATATTCAAATTTGAATTTCGATCATATGACATAAATATTGAGCATTTATTTTTATGTGTTCACTTTGACATATTTATTGTATTTTCAATGTGGATATATTTAATGTTATTGATTTTTACTTTGGTCAGATTGCGAAAAATGTTCAAATTTGGAAATTTTCCAGATTGCTCTTGTTGGTTATTTTTATGAATATAACTTGTTTTTTTTTTGCTGCATAATATGTTTTGCGAATAGAATGGTGATATTAGGGAGAATTATGTTCAATTTGAACGCTCATTCAATTGAAGGTTTTTTTTTTGTTGCATAATATGTTTTGTGAATAGAATAGTGACATTAGAGGAAATTAAGTTCATTTTGGGCGTTCATTGAAATGAAGTCAATATACTCTATGAATAGAAATGTTGAATATGTTGTATTAGTATCTATTAAATTCAATCTATTTTTTAGAGGGAATGAATTTGTGGTTTATCCAATATGCATCTAGTTAATCATTATTTAAATTTAGCTACGTAGCTAGAGAGTGTTAAGTTAAATGTAAGTGTTTCTTAAACTGGTTTGCATAATTTGGGGGAGTTTGGTTACGTTCTCTCTAAATTTTAACTTATTCGAGACGGTATAATATGGTTTATGTTTTTATTAGATGCTTAATTTAACTCATTAGTTGGAGGTAAATACATTGTATGAAGTTATATTTTCTCTAAATTTTAACGTATTTGAAATGTTATATTATGTTTTACATTTTCCTATGAGGTACTCATTTTAGATCAATAATTGGAGGAAATACATTGTATGTAAATTTTTTAGGTGTAATTTATATTCTTTCTCTAGTTAGGGGATATGAAGTTTTTATCTCTGCAAATATGTTTAATCAAGCATTTGTGAAAAAATTTGACCTTCACATATATAGAAAAAATGCATTTGCATTTTTTTTTCTAAATATTGAACTCTTTTGGAATTTGGAAACATGTTTGTTTTTTTCCAGAAGTAGCAAGTATTTTTTTTTCTTTTGATCGGTCGGATATGTTATTCATTTTTTTCAGGTGGATATATTGAATTTTTTTTATAAACATTTTTTTGTTTTATGCAAATTGTAATTTGTGAGTTGTTGAATATATATATATTTTTTTTTTGTTTATGCATTTCGTGTGTATAATTAGTAAATTGAAAGTATTTAGGTATTGTGTATTTTTGTAATATATTTTGAAACTTAAAAAGTAATCAAATATTTTTCGAGAGAAAGAATGTCATGGGGAATTTTTTTTGTTTTTTTAGAATTGTTTGAAGTAGGCA
Organism: Poa pratensis; assembly: GCA_947311845.1. Classification (NCBI taxonomy): domain Eukaryota; kingdom Viridiplantae; phylum Streptophyta; class Magnoliopsida; order Poales; family Poaceae; genus Poa; species Poa pratensis. The sequence continues at coordinate 2,562,961 of CAMZMU010000083.1, forward strand.
AAATTTTGAATTCAAATGTTTGAAATGCCTACATTTTGAAGCAGTGTAGATTTGGATTATGGATGTTGTATTTCAAAAGCTGCAAAAAGTTTCTAAGAAAAGAAAAGCAGGGGAAAAGAAAAAAAAAAGAACAGAAGTGGAAAAAAAAACGAAGGAAACGCAGCCAGGCCGGCCCATGTAGCGGCCCATGTGGCCAGCCCAGGTCCGCGCCCAGGCCCGCCGTGACGTCGTCGTGACGTCACGGGCGGGCGGAGCTGCCGCGGCGGCGTCGAGCTCGCCGGAGGCGCGCGACGGCGAGCCAGGACCCGCGCGTGGGCGCGCTGCACGCGGCTGGTCGCGGGCCGGCCGTAGACGACGGCGCCGCCACGCGTTGGTCGCCGGAGCGGCCGCGGCGGCGTGCAAACACGGCAGAGGCCAGCGTGGACGGCAGCGTTGATTATGGCGACGGCGCGGCGTCCCGGCGGACAATCTGCGGCGAGGATGTGGAGGCGGCGACGGCGGAGCGCGCCGTGTGCGCCGATCTGAAGGAGGAGCAGAACGGCGGGCGCCGGCGCCGGCGGCGACCGGAGCGCCGCGGGAGGAGAAGGAGGAGGAAGGGGGGGTTGTGGTGGTTATTTATGAAAAAGAACCCGGAGTTTTACGCAATTACAAATAGGTCCTTTTCATCGAGAGGGCGTGTGTTGCGAGGACCGAATGGTGATTTTTTGGAAAACCTGGGGACTTTTCTGCAAAAAAAATCGGCGGGTACTGTTCAACATTGTAGATGAACAGTACATACTGTTGCTAAGCACAGTAGAAGGGGCGCTGCGAGGCCGCAAAATCGGCCAGCTTTCATATACTTAGTAATTCGTTACAGTTAAACGTGTCTGAGTTGCTACTGTATTTTCACGTTTTCAGTTCAGCTTTAATTTGTTGGAGCTAACGTGCCAAATAACTACAGATTCGCTACTACTCCTCCGTTCATAAAAAGATGTCTCAACTTTATTTAAATTTGGATGTATCTACACACTAAATTATGTCTAAATACATACAAATCTAGAAAAGATTGAGACATCCGTTTGTGAACGGAGGGAGTACTATCTATAATTTTCACACCAATATCATATGAGATTCAGAGCTCAAACCCAACACAGTCGAACTGGATTGTTTTGCCAGTGAAAAACAAAGTATATTGAATCCCAAATATAATCATCTATTACCATAAAGCCGCCAACATACATGATGAAAGATGCAATCTCACAAACATCTGATCACACAAAACCTCTCTCCCACACGATACGGTACACGTATAATTACTGAATAAAACGATGAAGGCAGTTAAGAGAGAAAACTGTGTGAATAACTCCGGCCATAATTTTCCTTCTGGATGATAGTATTCAGTCATCAGTGGGACGACGGAAGCCTTTCTTTGAGGCACATGAGAACATCCTTTGTTCCTCGATCCAGAATAGGACGCCTTATGTTGTACAAGAAACCAAAACGAGGCTGAGCATTTCTTTTTTTCTTTTTTTTCTGCGAGCCCCATGCGGGGACTACATCAAATGCAAGTTTATGTCCAACTTATGCACTAACAGTGCATGTCGACCTATTTTCCTTTGTGTCAACTCTACAAACATGCTTATCCATCACAAAAGAAAGGGAGAGAGTATAGATGCTTACCTCCTAAGGGGATTCCCATCAAGTTTCAGCACTTGCAGGGTAGGCTCAAGCAAACCCTACCATAATAAAACATCCGGAATAAGATAACACATCATAGAGAGTAGTACCGAGAGATTGAAAAGTACACAACTTGTGAGTAGGAAGTACTATTTGTTTTAACATTTAGACATGCTGGCATCTTTCAGGATTTCTCCAAACAGAAATTTTGCAAAAATGCCAATACATAGAGGAGATTTTGCACTCCCGAGTTCTAGTGATCCTGCTAGGTTAAAAAGTTGAAAAAAATATATACAAGTTTCAAAAGTAATTGAAAATGATCTCGGATGTACCAATAGTGTGCTCATCGAACGTGCCAAAAATCATCTTTTCAAATACTTCGTATTCTGGGCTACACAAAAATGACAAAAGTGTGGATCTGAATATGCATATTTTCAAATCTCCAAATTTATCGGTCTTTGCCATTTTTGTGTAGCCTAGAGTACAAAGTATTTGAAGGTGATTTTTGGCACGTTCCTTAAATACACTATTGGGTACATCCGAGATTTTTTCCAATGTTTTTTGAAATTCGTAAATATTTGTTTCGATTTTTTTTAAACTACCAGAGCACTGGAGCTCATGTGCCAAAAACAGTTTTCGAATAGATAGCTACAACTACAAGAAGATATAACTAACAAATAAAAACATATCTAAGATAGACGACATAAGAGGCAAGTTGCCTACAGTATAACTGCATTATTCTCATTTGCTACAGCTGAGATGCAAAGCATCAGAGAAGTTTACGAGGACCTAATGGGTTTCTTAGATTCAGACACAGAGGTCAGATAAAAGCTACTACTACTTAGAACAAGACAGACTAGCGGCTGTTGTCACGACCATGAGTAGAGAGCTATAGCCAAAATTTCCATAATTAATGGTTTCCTTACAAAGATGAATTCGGCCCAAATGTTTACTGCTAAGAAACCACATATGACATCAGACCAGCAGCAGCTCTGCTTCATAAAAGTACTACATAATAGAATTTGGCACAAATGTCTTGCAGCTAAGCTCGATGTCAATGTACACAAGTTAACAGAAGTACTACATAATAGAATATACTGTAGCATTTCGCGAATATAGCTTATTGACTAACATTTTCTACTCTTTGTTTAGACTACTCATAGTGGGGAGTAACATTGAGTGGTAACATACTTATGTTACTACCCTATGTTACTACGTTCATAGTCAGTACATGTTGCGCTTTAATTACTGGTTGGTCCTCTCAACACATCCAGTCAAGATCTCAGACATGCATATTTATGCAACCTTTTAGTAGTGCATAAAAGACAAAACCACCCTATTGTATCGCAGACTTGTAGACAATCATATATGAATATGTTGTTAAAGAAAACAACATACCAGCTCGGCTGGGAGCGCTGTTATATTATTGTCTGACAGATCAAGCTCGATGAGAGCAGTAAAATCCTTGATACCCTGTTTAAATGCAAAATTTTGAAATAGGCATATCATGTGATGATTGTAAAACCAAAAAAAAAACATCTTAAACCCTGGTAGTACCTCTGGTACAGTTATAAGATGATTCTGACTGAGGTTAAGAATTCGTACTTGTTTCAATAGCAAAAAGCCAATGGGAAATTCCCGTAGTTTCATCCGTATGCTCACAAAGAAAGGGAAAATAAGTTTTCTTAGAATGGTCTATGTAGCTTACATGATTCGCATACAATCCAACCTAAGGTAGAGTTCCAGCAGCCGTGGTAGTGAAGAAACCACATAAGGTTCAGTTTAAACAGGATGGATTGCCACTTAAATCCAGTACTTCGAGTTTTGACAAAGCCTCGAGATCGGTGGACGATATCTGCAAGAAAATTAACAGTTACAGTTTGCAAAATGATGTTCATTATATTATTGTTGATTTCGATGTCCAGTTCCGTTCCGGCCCTAGCAAACCAGTGCACGGTAGGACTTCGTGTCGTGGCTGTCGTCCAGTTCCGTTCCGGGCCTTGTTGGAGGAGTAAACGGCCTCCATCGTGCCCATGCCATGTGAGCCCACTTGTTTTTTCTGATAAACACGTGAAGCCCGCTTAATCGATAGGTTTGTGTAGCTGTCTGCTTGACCAATAAAAAACAATATTGATTTTGACAGGTAAAAGGAATCTAGTAAGCTTACTCTATCTTTATTTATTTATTTTGACAAAAGGAATATATTGATAAGATTATTCTATCTTTCTGTTGTGTTCATGTGAGTATTTTGACAAGATTATTCAAACCCGCTCCATGAACGCATCCGCATGAAGAGAGTGATCGCCGCTGTCCAAGATTTAGTCCACCACCGTCCATGAGACTATAGTAATCGGATAAATAAAAGGTTGTTAGTATAGTGATCGAACGATAGTATAAGGTGGAGTCGCCCATTCAATGCCAGGTCATTATTGATTTAATTGTTGGATCGTGATTGTGACAACCGTGTTAAGCGATTGATTCTCTTTTGATCTAGTTTTGTCGTTTGTGGTAAGTAATAAATTGGTGAATAAAATGATGTCGTTTTTTGCGTTTATCTTAAAACGTGTTGTAGCTTAGTGTTCAGCCAAAATCATGCGCAGAGCTTACTACCTCCAATCCAAAATATATAAGTCGTTTAAGAATTTTTATCGATATGGAAATTACGAGCTTGACATGATTATTAGCATCCAAAGCATAGAATTGATGTTAATATGGTGTTATCATGTATAGCTACTTTTATGTGATCGAGAAACACCATGAGAAAACATTTTCTTTTTCAAAATGGGGGTTCCCCCAGCATCTGCATCAAACGATGCACGTGGCTTATTTATTTATTTATTTATTTATTTAAACCATGAGAAACATTATAAAGAATCCGGTGATTATAAGATAACCATTTTTTTAAAAATATGTCAGTGCACTAAAAGCCCTGCATTTTTTAACGAAGCTAGCTACGTCACCATCCTTGCAACAAACTAACTAACCAAGACAATTTCAAGACGCAACCGTTTAAGTTGGAGTTAGCTACACGACACCCTCTCAACAAAGTTGTCACATAGGAGCAATTCACTAGATCGTATATTAGTATTAACAACATAGACATCACACAAAAAATACAAACAAAAGTCGTCCATATTGTAGCAGGGAAAAAGCATAGGCCAGAATTAGTGACATGGGCATCACACACAAAAGTACAATCTTGACTTGGAAGGTCTGGGTAAACAAGTACAAGTAGTATGATTCTGACAGCGCACGAGCAATCAGCCAGTTGCAATTCAGTTTACTCAATCATTCATCCACGACAAAATTCGTATAGCGACAAGTTCCGAAATCATCTCCGATCCACATCAACAAGCCAACCAGCAGCAGAAGAGGAGAACTCCAATCTTTCAACCCAAAAAAATCCAGTCTTCGCTCCTCGGGGCGGCGCGCACCGCAGCCGGAATCGAATCTTCTCACCGGCGGCGCCCCTCTCTTTTGTCCTACCTCGTATGGGCGGCGAGAAGGCGCTGGCGGCCCCCGGCGGCGCGCGCTCGCGGCACCGGTCCGGCGAATCTGCTGTCTTGCCACTGGTCTCGGAGTCAATGGGTCGCTGCTCTAGCTTCTGAAGGTCAGCGACGGATCATCCCTTCGTATGTTGGTACATATTATTTGACTATTGATCATTTCTAAGCCTGCTAAAAACTGGATGTCTTGGTCACTATGCTCTCTATATGTAGCCCTCCTATATGTAGCTGGAACCTTGTGCAGCTATGCTCAGATTTAAGATAGATTAGTTGTGTGCTGCTCATCTCCTTTATCTTCTTAGTATCAGTTTTTAGCTGCCACTGTTCTGTACTTGTGTCTTCTTATACACAACCAATAAATTAAAAGTTCTTGGTGCCTGCAGTTTGTGAGATACTGTTGCTGATTGGTCTGAACTGAACTCATGGAGACCGTTTCGACAAATGAGGGTTCCGGCAAGGGGGCGATGTGGGAGCTGGAAAAGAATCTCGATCAGCCCATGGACGCGGAGGCCGGGAGGCTGAGGAATATGTACAGAGAAAAGGTGATTACTAGTAGTATCAGTTAAGCGCACTTGTCGTTTCGATGTTTTTTTGTTACAAACATTACATAGAGGTCATGAAACATCGGCTAAAGTTCAGAAGCTACTATGAGAACCGACATGCTGTTTTAACAACATGACTTCGGCATTGATTTTAAATGAATAGCTAAAGTGTGATAACTAACTCTGTTTTTGGATTTTGCCCTGCTTTCCTCTCTTGTATTTGCAGACCTACCCAACAATTTTGCTGCTACGTCTGGCCTTCCAAAGCCTTGGCGTGGTATTTGGAGATCTAGGCACATCTCCGCTCTATGTTTTCTACAACATCTTTCCTCACGACATAGAAGACACTGAACAAGTTATTGGGGCGCTCTCGCTTATTATCTACTCCCTTACCCTCATTCCACTTGTTAAATATGTCTTTATTGTCTTGAGGGCGAACGATAATGGCCAAGGTAAGAGTCTATCTTGCTTTGTCAAAAGTTTTGCATTAGTTGTAACTGTGCATAGTTGATCTGTCTTATTTGTTCGAGATAATGCAGTGATACCTACAGCATATTCTATGACCAGCTGAAAATGAAATGCTCGCGTATTAGGGGCTTAGGGTATGATGACCATATAAAGGAATTCTGTCCCCAAGAGCTTCCTAAAGTCCTTGCAATAGTACAGTTATTTAGGCCTATTATTGGTTAGGCTCTGAACTTGAACTGTCCAATATGAAGAGTTTCTAATATCTTTGAAACTAATTAGCTATATCTCCCCCTTGCAAAATGGTGTTTTGTATATCTAAGTAATCTGTTCATAGGAAAAGGCTGGCAGTAGACTATGAAGCCATTAATCTAAGCTGCCGCATTTTTATCTGTGCAGTTTCTTGTTGTCCAATGTTTAGTGCACCGCAGTACGGTTATGTGCCATATACACTACCAGACAATAAAGTTGGTATATTAGTATAACACAACAGTGTATTGCACAGACAACTTGGCCAAAAATGGTGATGCTTAGGAAATTACTGCTATTCCAACCTCACCTTCTGTACATTTTGCACTATGAATATTAATATGCTAATGGCTTATATTTGTAATTTCAGGTGGAACATTTGCTCTTTATTCGCTGCTTTGTCGGCACGCGAAGATAAATCTTATTCCCAATCAACATAGAACAGATGAAGATCTAACAACATACAGCCGTCAGGCATACGATGAGAAGTCTCTTGCTGCAAAGATAAAAAGATGGCTAGAGGGGAACCGGTTCAGAAAGAATGCCATTCTTATTCTTGTACTCTTTGGTACTTGCATGGCTGTTGGAGATGGAATTCTCACTCCTGCCATATCAGGTGAGTGCCTACATGTACTTTTTTTCTCAAAGTTAACACTGCACCTTTCCTTCCTTAGTTTCTTATACTGAGCCTCTAAGATTACCACGCAAACCTTTTCTTAGCACAAGAGAGCAGTGTTGTTTTACTGTTTTTCTATCAATTTCTAGTATTATGTATCCTTCATATATTCTTCATGATGCTTGTAATTTAGTTCTACTGTTAATTTTTCCCGAGTGAACTGCTATTTACTACTGCTTTACAATTTGCAGTTCTTTCAGCAGCCGGTGGAATACAGGTGGAAGTACCCGGAATGAGAAATGGTACATGTGCAATGTTGAAGTTAGTACAGTTTTCTGCTTTTATTAGCTTTACCATGTCCTCTTCCATATCAATCTGCTATTGCATCTCAGAGGAGGATGTAAAATCTGCCATTGACGTTAATTTAACCAGAAATGTCGAAAACGACGTTAAACAAGTCAGCATATTGTTTTGTCTTTGCAACGATAAATTCGACCTAAAATAAAGCATTGTCTTTTATCATATTAACTTATTAATAGTGGTAGTATCTATGGTGACAATTGTTTTTTAATATCAGATTGAGCAGACAAATAATACTTGTGAGATCGACTTATTGTTTACTTATTTTTCTGTGACAGATGTGGTTGTAATAGTATCCGTGGTAATATTGATTGGACTGTTCAGCATGCAGCACTATGGTACAGATAAAGTCAGCTGGCTTTTTGCACCAATTGTATTCATTTGGTTCATACTCATTGGAGTCGTTGGAGCAGTGAACATTTATAAATACGATAGGTCGGTTCTTAAGGCGTTCAATCCTATTTATGTATATCGTTACTTAAAGCGGGGGAAAACTAGCTGGGCTTCCCTAGGAGGAATCATGCTCAGCATAACAGGTATGAAACTCTTACCTAATTCACAGGGTGACTTTTCCTTTGTTACCTGGCAGTAAACTGATCTGACTTCCTACCTCACGCTGCAGGGACAGAAGCGTTATTTGCCGACCTTTCATATTTTCCTGTACAAGCTATTCAGGTACCATTTGCTGGTTGTAATTGTTGTTCACTATGCGTATTCTAATTTATTTTATTAGAGGCATGCATTCAGTAAATTCCTTACAATCAGAACTACAATTTTTTTAGAATCAGTTTGCTTGGGTTTCAACTCTAGCCTACCCCAACTTGTTTGGGAAAAAAGGCTTTGTTGTTGTTGTTGTTGTTGTTGTTGTTGCAGTTTGCTTGCTTCCTAACATTTTTCATTTCAAAATGCAGATTGCGTTCACTACGGTTGTGTTCCCATGTCTTCTTTTGCAATATACTGGTCAAGCTGCCTATATAGCTACAAATAAGAAAAAGGTCATCCACTCCTTCTATTATTCTCTTCCAGGTAATATTCACGCATAGGAACTTCCCAGTTACAATATCTAGATGATGCACAATGACATGGTTATTTTGCGCAGAACGTATACTTTGGCCAGCGTTTGTCGTTGCGACTGCTGCTGCAATAGTTTCTAGCCAGGCAACTATATCCGCGACGTATTCAATTATCAAGCAAGCGGTTGCTGTGGGATGCTTCCCCAGAGTGAAGATCATCCATACATCCAAGAAGTACCTTGGACAGATATACAGTCCTGATATCAATTGGATCCTCATGTTACTCTGCATCGCCGTCACCGCTGGATTCAAAAACCAGTCCCAGATTGCAAATGCATATGGTAAGGAAAACTCCCTATATCTCTCTTCATACAGAATTTTCGCGATGGCGATGTGCGTTATTGGTCTGTTGCTAACATGAGTGTTGCCGTGGCGTATAAACAGGTACTGCTGTGATAATGGTTATGCTTGTGACAACATTTCTCATGGTCCCCATAATGCTGCTGGTATGGCGCAGCCACTGGAGCCTGGTCGTCCTCTTAACTGTGCTGTCACTGCTCGTTGAGATCCCGTACCTGACCGGCGTCATGCGGAAGATCGACCAGGGCGGCTGGGTACCCCTCGTGTTTGCCGCGGCCATCCTCGTCATCATGTACGTGTGGCACTACGGCACGCTGAAGCGCTACGAGTTTGAGATGCATAGCAAGGTGTCCATGGCATGGATCCTAGGCCTCGGGCCGAGTCTCGGCCTGGTGAGGGTGCCCGGGATGGGGCTGGTGTACACGGAGCTGGCGAGCGGCGTCCCCCACATCTTCTCGCACTTCATCACCAATCTGCCGGCAATCCACTCCACCCTGGTGTTCGTCTGCGTCAAGTACCTGCCGGTGTACACCGTGCCGCCCGACGAGCGGTTCCTGGTGAAGCGGATCGGGCCTAAGAGCTTCCACATGTTCCGGTGCGTGGCACGGTACGGGTACAAGGACGTCCACCGGAAGGACGACGACTTTGAGAAGATGCTCTTCTGCAGCATGCTGCTGTTCGTCCGGCTGGAGAGCATGATGGAGGAGTACACGGACTCGGAAGAGTACAGCGCACTGGGGAGCCAGCAAGAGCTGATCCATGAGGCGAGCAGCGACGCCGACCTCAGCTACACTTCCCGTGACTCCATCGTCCCGGTGCGCACCCTGAACGGCGGCTCAGGGGGACAGACGACGGTGACACCGGGGTTCCAGACGGTGGGCGATGAGGTGGCGTTCCTAAACTCGTGCAGGGACGCTGGGGTGGTGCACATCCTTGGGAACACCGTGATCCGAGCTCGTCGGGACTCGGGCCCGCTGAAGAAGATCGCCATCGACTACCTGTATGCCTTCCTGAGGAAGATCTGCCGGGAGAACAGCGCCATCTTCAATGTTCCCCATGAGAGCCTGCTCAATGTTGGGCAGGTGTTTTATGTGTAGTGTACAACTGAATGTAAATCAGTGTGTGTTTGTAGATTGTGTACAGAGATGAATTTTGAACTGGTTGTAAGAAGCTGGGAAAATTCCAGTGTAGTCCAATTCAGATACGAAATTGAATCGAATTATACAATTCAGATACGAATCTCTATCAGATTACGGTTCACTTTGTCTGAATCGGATTATAGTTACCTTGGTACTGAAGTAGTTTCAGCTGGCTTGAGCATGTTGTCGGGTTTCACTATTTTTTTCCCCTGTTGTCAAGAATTTCTTCACTTTTGACAGTTATGCAGGTGTTCTATGTATAGTGTACAACTGAATGTACATCCATCACTGTGTTGGTCTGGGTAAAAGGACGGCCCAAATTTGCCCTTGGCGCCATATGCCCTTGTAAATCTCTTTTTCGATATACATGCGAGAATTGTACAGATGTGAAATTTTGAACTGATTAATATTTATGCAAATCCAGAAGCTATATGTATATGGGATTTAAACAAACTGGGCAAATTTCAGTGCAGACATGAATCTGAAAATTTTCAATTCTGATACGATTATGTATCGAATAGCAATTCATACTTAATATGAGCTGGTCCGAATCGGATTACGGGACGCTGCACGCCTGCACCTTCACATATATGGCATCAGTGTACGTGCACAGCCATGGATACGATGACAACTTTTCGAAAAAAAAAAAGGATACGATGGCAACCTCGCAGGCAGAATCCATGACGGGATCGCCCGACAACAGCAAGCCGCGCCTGCCGGACGAGCTCGTCTTCGAGGAAATCCTCACGCGCCTTCCAGCCGCCGTCGCCGCAACCTTCCGGGCGGTCTGCCGGTCGTGGAACGCGGCTCTCGCCCAGTGGCGGCGCAGGAAATGAACACCGGGTATTCCTCTCAATATTTTTTTTTTCTAAATGTACTATATGACCCAAACAGCACAACACTAGCAATATATGGATAAAACAACACTAGCATAACAGCAATAGCAATATTTCAATTTATAAGCCTGTAACGACATAAATACATAGGTACCTTTTGATTGATAAAGTGATGATATTCCATCTTACAATATAACTTTGCGGTTGACTTTTTGGAAGAGATTGATGAAATCCTCATCCTTTACTTGCTTGAAGAAATCTCTCTCAACAAATGTAACCATACAATGGTTCAAATAGTCATCACCCATTTTGTTACTTAGCTTATTCTTCAGATAGCTCATTGAAGAGAATACCCTTTCAAGTTTCAACACTAGCAGTGGTTACTGACAGAATCAATACCAACTTAAGAAGCTTGTAAACAATACGATAATGTTCATGCTTCTTTGTCTTGACAAGCATAACTGAAAGCTCACACAGTTTTTTCAAGTTTTGAAACATTTCATCTCTACGCACATTAGCAACATACATGTTTAGTTGCCATGGAAGTCTTGCCAGTTCCTCACTTGTAAAATCAGAAGCATGAGCCGACGCGTAGAGATGAAAGTCGGCGGGGGGCGGGGCGCCGCCGCCGCGGCGGGTGCGGGGCCGTCGCCTGCTCCGGGCTGCATCAGCCGGCGGCGGTCGTGGGTCTAGGTCGAGGGAAGGAAAGGGGAAAAGCTGTGCGATGGGAGCGATGCGTCCGTGCGCGTGTGCGGCTGTGCGCGATGCGAGCGAGCGAGAGGCGAGAGAGGCAGAGAGATGGGCTTTTTTTTTGCGTTTCTGCCTTAGTGGGCTGGGCCAAGTATGTACATTTTTTTCATGTAAAAAACATGGGTATTCCAGGGAATACAGGGGCATACCCCCAGCGCCGCCCCTGCTCTCGCCACCAACCACTTCCTCGCCGCGCGCCACGCCAAATGCCCGCCGGAGATCCTCTTCTTCCCGCCGGCCGAGGGCCCCGCCACGTCCTTCTACACGTGTTCGCTCGCACCGGTGATGACCCACAAGTATAGGGGATCGCAACAGTCTTCGAGAGAAGTAAAACCCAATTTATTGATTCGACACAAGGGGAGCCAAAGAATACTTGAGAGACTTAACAGCGGAGTTGTCAATTCAGCTGCACCTGTGAATAGTCTTGCTCGACACAGATTATCAGTAGCAGCAGTTTTATAGCAGTAGTAGCGGTGAAATAATAGAGCAGTGAAGTAATGACAGCAGTAGTGATTGCAGTAAACAGTAGGATTAAAACACTGTAGGCATAGGGATGGATGAACGGGCGCTGCATGGATAAGATAGCTCATATAATAATCAAGACATAGCATTGCAGATAATAATGATAAAGCATCCAAGTACTAAGTAAACATAGGCATGTGTTCCGTATATAGTCGTACGTGCTCGCAATGAGAAACTTGTACAACATCTTCTGTCCTACCAGCCGGTGGCAGCCGGGCCTCAAGGGAATCTACTGGTAATTAAGGTACTCCTTTTAATAAAGTACCGGAGCAAAGCATTAACACGTCGTGAACACATGTGATCCTCACATCGCAGCCATTCCCCTCGGCTGTCCCAATTATTGTCACTTTGGGACCTCGGGTTCCGGACAACAATATGTGTATACAACTTGCAGGTATGATCAATAAACAGTGCATATCATTATGAAACAATAACATGTTCAGATCTGAAATCATGGCACTCGGGCCCTAGTGACAAGCATTAAGCTCAACAAGTTGCAACAACATCAATAAGTACTAACAACGGATACTAGGCACCATGCCCTAATGATCTTATAACTTATTACATGAACAATCTCATCAAATCCCTACCATCCCCCTCAGCGTACAGCAGTGAATTACTCACACATGGATGGGGGGAACATGGATGGTCGATGGAGAAGCGTCGGTGATGATGATGGCGATGATCTCCTCCAATTTCCCGTCCCGGCGGAGTGCCAGAACGGAGTTTCTGGTCCCCGAAATAGGTTTCGCGATGGCGGCGGCGTACGGTGATGTTTCTGGATGAAGTGTACGACCCCCTCGCGTTTGTAGGTCAAAAGGGTTAAGTAGTCGAGAGGGGGCTCGGGGCGTGACCGAGGCGGCCACACCACCTGGCGGCGCGGTGGGCCCCCTGGCCGCGCCGCCTTGTGGTTTGGGCCACTCGTGGCCCATCTCCAACTCCCCTTCTGGCTCCGTGAGTCTTCTGGTAAAATAGGAGGTTTGCGATCTTTTCTGGTGTTTTTCCCGAAAGTTGACTTTCTGCACAAAAACAAGACACCAGGGCAATTCTGCTGAAAACAGCGTTAGTCCGCATTAGTTGTATTCAAAACACACAAGTTAGAGGTAAAACAATAGCAAAAGTGTTCGGGAAAGTAGATACGTTTTGGACGTATCAACTCCCCCCAAGCTTAGCTTATTGCTTGTCCTCAAGCAATTCAGTTAACAACTGAGTGCGATAAAAGACTTTCACGAACACATTTGCTTCATATGATGCATATATTCTCACTATATGAACAAATGCTTAGACAATTCAAGATGAGGCAAATGCAAATAATGTCACTCAATAGACATGTAAACTATGAGAAGATACCAACATACTAATAGCAACAAACATGAAACATATTAATTCACAAGATTGTAATGCTCATAATAGGATATGATAAGATGGTATCTCGCTTGCCCGATTTTGTACAGCAAAACATAAATGTCCAGGCACCTCTGAAGTTCATGGGAAGACTAGAATCAAAGATATCAAAGATAAAAGCATCAAAGTTATATCACAGTTAACCACATTCTGGGACAAGCACATTACACTGAGAACGACAACTATGCTCTCGAGATAATGCTCAAAGAAAGGATGGTGACTCAACATGAAAGTATAAGATTGACCATTCGCAGAGGGAAGCAGGGATTATCATGTGCTAGAGCTTTTTATTTTTAAAACAGAAGCAAAATTGTTTTGGGAAGTGTTTGTTGTTGTCAACGATTGGTAGTGGGTACTCTAACCCCCTTGTCAACCAGACTTTCAAGAGCGGCTCCCATGAAGGATGTTATTTCTACCAGCAAGGTAGATCATCCCTCTTCTCTTTTGTTTACACATGTATTTTAGTTTCATTATGGGTGACACTCCCCCCAACCTTTTCTTGCACAAGCCATGGCTAACCGAATCCTCGGGTGCCTTCCAACATTCACATACCATGGAGGAGTGTCTATTTGCAAATTAAGTTGCTTACTGATAAATAAGGGCAAAACATGTGAAGAGAATTATTGATGAAAGTTATAATTAATTGGGACTGGCACCCCGTTGCCAGCTCTTTTTGCAAAATTATTGGATAAGCGGATGTATATGCCACTAGTCCATTGGTGAAAGTCTGAATGACAAGATTGAAAGATAAAACACCACATACTTCCTCATGAGCTATAAAACATTGACACAAATCGAGAAGTACTTTGAAGATTTTAAAGGTAGCACATGAAAATTTACTTGAATGGTTCGAAATGCCATGCATAGGTATTTATGGTGGACACTTTGGAATAACTTGGTTTTCATGGTTTTGGAAGCACGAGCAGCATTCCCGCTCAGTACAAGTGAAGGCTAGCAATAGACTGGGAAGCGACAATCAAGAGAGCAATAACCGTCATAATCATGCTTGCGACAAAATGAAATTAATTGAGGCATAAAAGTGATACAAGAACTCTGAGTCAAAATAAATCATCAAGGCTTAATTGACTTTTGTTTTTCAGTCATATGCATGCATGAGCATGTGCCAAGTCAATTCGAATGAATTATTCAGAGGAGGATACCACAATGTCATACCCTCTATGAATAGAACAATGCAAGCAAACATCAACATAACATGCTACCACTATTAATAAATTGGGACCGATCATGAGAGAACAAGAACTACTAGGCATCCACTAAATGACATATACCTCACATGAACCAACTAAGCATGCTCACATAGATGAGTATATGTACAAAAATGAAAACAAATAGAGTTCGTACCAGGCTCTCACCCCAACTCGAGTTGTTGTAGATCATCCTTATTGTTTTTTCACTTGTGTTGCTTCGAATGATAAGAATGAAAACCAACCTCCATCGGAGTCACGGATGGCTGTCCAACTCTGAAAACACTATACAAAACCAAAAAGAAACAACAAATATTTTTGGGTTTTCGAGTTTTTTGAAACAAGAGCAAAAAGAAACAAACAATAAAGCAAAATATTTTTGGATTTTTGAATAACAAACCGAATTTTAAAACTAAGCAAACTAATACTGAAACTTAAAGAAACAATTGAAGAGAAACAACAGAAATATTTTTGGTCTTTTTGTGTTTTGGAATGCAGCAATAAAAGGTAAACAATTAAAAAGAAAGAAAGAAAGAAAACTGCAACATGGATATACAAAGTATCGACAAGATATGATATGTAAATGAGTGAGATGTCGATATACCTCCCCCCAAGCTTAGGCTTTTGGCCTAAGTGGAGGCTAATAATAACGCGGGTAGGAACTCCAAGCCGGCGGGTCATACTGGGCGTGCTCAAAATCCGGCTCCGCTGAGGAAGGTGAGGCAGAGGGTCCAGCATCCCCAGGATAGGGGTGCGAATAGCCCCCAGTCCCGGAAAACTGAGTGGAGTCCTCGTCCGCCCATTCGGAGAGCAATTGCCCCAAATCTCAGCAGCTGAGATGGGCTGAACAAAGAGATCGAAATCGCGAGGAAGAACAGCAAAAACTCGGGTGTGAGAGAGAAAAACGAGCTGAGTGATGCAAGAGGAAGAAGTGGTAGGTGGGGGAACTGTTGGAGGGCCAAGGGGCCCCACCTCAGTGGCTGGCGCGGCCAAGGAGGCAGCCGCGCCACCATGTGGTTTGACCCCATGGTGGGTCCCCTTGGTCAGCACCAGGCACTCCCACGATGCTCTTTGAAAAATAGGACCAATGGTATAATTTTTACAGATTTTTGAAAACTTTCAATTTGCACGAAATCTGGATATTTAAATTAATAAAACTTGGGCAGAAAAATTATTTTTAAAATTCAAAACAACTAAACTTTTGCAACCTAATTATCACTACAGGAGGTAAAACAAAGTTGAAGAAAGAAATGCTGTTTAGCTCTTTCATGTATGCAAATACATTTGATAACAAGGTTGATCAAGTCTTGGCACCAAATAAATTTACATGACACAAATGATTTAAACATCATGAAACACTCATGTTACCTTGTATTGTATTGATATGGATCCAATCATAATGTTTTGATATCCTTCTTGATGATCATATATAGGGCAATCAATACTTCCCACTTTGATAGTTTTAAAATTGGAGATGGTATTGACTCCATAAATCTTGTCAACTTTCTTGGGGAAATAAACAGTATGTTCTTTATCATTAACATTGAAAGTTACTTTTCCTTTATTGCAATCAATAACAGCACCTGCAGTATTTAGAAAAGGTCTTCCAAGAATAATAGACATATTATCATCTTCAGGCATTTCAAGAACAACAAAATCAGTCAAAATTAAACAATTGTTAGCCACTTGAACAGGGACATCCTCACAAATGCCAACAGGAACAGCAGTAGATTTATCAGCCATTTGCAAAGATATATCAGTAGGTATCAATTTATCAAGATAGAGTCTCTTATAAGAGAAAAAGGCATAACACTAACTCCTGCTCCCAAATCACATAAAGCAGTTCTAACATAATTATTCTTGATGGAGCAAGGGATGGTTGGTATACCTGGATCTCCAAGCTTCTTAGGAACCTTGCCATTGAAAGAATAATTAGCAAGCATAGTAGAAATTTCCTCATTAGGAATTTTCCTCTTGTTAGAAACAATATCTTTCATATACTTTGAGTAAGGAGGCAATTTAATAGCATCAGTCAAAGGAATTTGCAAGAACAAGGGTTTCATCCATTCACAAAATTTATTATAATGTTCTTCTTCCTTTGATTTTAGTTTCTTAGTTGGAAAAGGCATTTGCTTTTGAACCCAAGGTTCCCTTTCATTACCATGTTTCTTAGCAATGAAGTCTTCCTTAGTGTACTTTGTGTTTTTAGTATGCTTTTCAGGTTCCTTTTCACTAACTTCTTTATCAAGAGCATCATTTTTATCCTTATCACTATCAAGTTCATTACCACTTTCAGTTTCAGCATCAGAGATAGATATACTATTAGGATCATTAACAGTTTCAGAGGATTCTACAACATTTTTATGTTTCTTCTTCTTCTTTTTCTTAGAAGGAGAAACTGGATTTTCAGCTAGTTGAGAATCTTGTTCAATTCTTTTAGGATGTCCCTCAGGATATAAAGGATCCTGAGTATGAGCTCCACTTCTAGTGCTAACATAGACAGGTTTTAATTTTTCTTTAGAAGCATTGGCTAACATGTCTTGTTGCACTTTAGTGAGTTGATCAATTTGAGTTTGAACCATATGGAAATGTTTAATAAGCATCTTAACATCATTGGAGGTTCTCTCCACAATATCATGCAACTTACTAATAGCTTGAGAGTTTTCATGCAAATGATTCTCTACTCTCATATTAAAATTATCTTGCTTAATAACATAATTATCAAATTCATCTAAGCATTGATCAGGTGGTTTAGAGTAGGGAATATCTCCTTCATCGAACCTGTGGAGAGAGTGAACCTCAATTATGGATGGATGAGGAATTGGCTTACACAAATCTTCAATAGGTGGAAGGTTCTTCACATCTTCAGATTTAATACCCTTCTCAATGAGAGTCTTCTTGGCCTCCCTCATTGTTTCATCATTCAATTCAATCATACCTCCCCTCTTCTTTGATATTGGTGTCGGTGTAGGTGTGGGGGTCGGCGCAGGTAGAGTCCAATCATCATAATTCTGGCTGATTTTAGCCAATAATTCTTCAGCTTCTTCAGGGGTTCTTTTCCTGAAAACACAACTAGCACAACTATCCAGATATGCTCTAGATTCAATAGTTAGTCCACTGTAAAATATATCAAGTAGATCATGCTTTTCCAAATCATGTCCAGGCCGAGCTCTGATAAGAGAGCAAAACCTTGTCCATGCCTCTGGAAGTTTCTCTTCATCTTCCTGGTCAAAGTTATAAATTCTCTGCAAAGCATCATGTTGAGCACTAGCAGGGAAATATTTCTGAAAGAAAACATTAAGCAAACCAGTAGGACTAGTAATAGAACCAGGAGACAAGTTGTTATACCAAGCTTTAGCATCATCTTTTAATGAGAAAGGAAAAATCTTAGCAACAAAATAGCTACGCTTCTTAATATCATCAGAAAATAAGCCACTCAAAGTAGAGAGCTCATTCATGTGCTCTACAGCACTTTCACTCTTAGTGCCACAAAAAGGAGTTTTCTCAACAATAGATATATGAGATAAATCAAGAGAAAAATCATAATCCTTATCTTTAATGTTTATAGGAGAAGTGGCAAACTTAGGATCAGGTGACAACTTGTATTTAACAGCATGTTGTGCAAGAAAATTTCTATATTACTTGCACCAGTAGTAGCATTACATTTATCAATAAAATCATCATCAAGTTCCACATAAGTTTCATCAGGATCATCATCACAAGTATAATCCCTTAACTCAGGTGAATAAACAGGAGTAGTAGGACTTCCATTAGGTGTTCTAGTATTTTCAAGTTGTTTAGACTAGCAATAGCAGCATCTAAAAGTGGACCTAATGAAATATCTCATCAATCACAGTAGAAGCATCATCAATATTATCAGAGGCAATTTCAGATTCAGCAGTAGTACCAACACGTGAAGATTGTGGTGGTGTAACAAGTTGACTCAATACAGATGGTGAGTCAAGAGCAGCAGAGGTACTAAGTGTCGTACCTTTTCTTGTAGTGGATGGCAATACACGGACCCTCTCATCACGAGCTTTACCCATGATGAATAAATTTCAGCGAGCAATATAGATCACAAGTGAACTCACAAATAAAGCTATGCTCCCCGGCAACGGCGCCAGAAAATAGTCTTGATGACCCACAAGTATAGGGGATCGCAACAGTCTTCGAGGGAAGTAAAACCCAATTTATTGATTCGACACAAGGGGAGCCAAAGAATACTTGAGAGCCTTAACAGCGGAGTTGTCAATTCAGCTGCACCTGTGAATAGTCTTGCTCGACACAGATTATCAGTAGCAACAGTTTTATAGCAGTAGTAGCGGTGAAATAATAGCAGCAGTAAAGTAAGACAGCAGTAGTGATTGCAGTAAACAGTAGGATTAAAACACTGTAGGCATAGGGATGGATGAACGGGCGCTGCATGGATAAGATAGCTCATATAATAATCAAGACATAGGCATTGCAGATAATAATGATAAAGCATCCAAGTACTAAGTAAACATAGGCATGTGTTCCGTATATAGTCGTACGTGCTCGCAATGAGAAACTTGTACAACATCTTCTGTCCTACCAGCCGGTGGCAGCCGGGCCTCAAGGGAATCTACTGGTAATTAAGGTACTCCTTTTAATAAAGTACCGGAGCAAAGCATTAACACGCCGTGAACACATGTGATCCTCACATCGCAGCCATTCCCCTCGGCTGTCCCAATTATTGTCACTTTGGGACCTCGGGTTCCGGACAACAATATGTGTATACAACTTGCAGGTATGATCAATAAACAGTGCATATCATTATGAAACAATAACATGTTCAGATCTGAAATCATGGCACTCGGGCCCTAGTGACAAGCATTAAGCTCAACAAGTTGCAACAACATCAATAAGTACTAACAACGGATACTAGGCACCATGCCCTAATGATCTTATAACTTATTACATGAACAATCTCATCCAATCCCTACCATCCCCCTCAGCCTACAGCAGGGAATTACTCACACATGGATGGGGGAAACATGGATGGTCGATGGAGAAGCGTCGGTGATGATGATGGCGATGATCTCCTCCAATTCCCCGTCCCGGCGGAGTGCCAGAACGGAGTTTCTGGTCCCCGAAATAGGTTTCGCGATGGCGGCGGCGTACGGTGATGTTTCTGGATGAAGTGGACGACCCCCTCGCGTTTTAGGTCAGAAGGGTTAAGTAGTCGAAAGGGGGCTCGGGGGTGCCGAGCGCCCTCCCTGGCGGCGCGGTGGGCCCCTGGCCGCGCCGCCTGTGGTTTGGGCCACTCGTGGCCCATCTCCCTCCCCTTCTGGCTCCGTGAGTCTTCTGGTAAAATAGGAGGTTTGCGATCTTTTCTGGTGTTTTTCCCGAAAGTTGACTTTCTGCACAAAAACAAGACACCAGGGCAATTCTGCTGAAAACAGCGTTAGTCCGCATTAGTTGTATTCAAAACACACAAGTTAGAGGTAAAACAATAGCAAAAGTGTTCGGGAAAGTAGATACGTTTTGGACGTATCAACCGGCCGCGGGCGCAGGCGCCGCACACCACCTCCTCACCGTGGCCAACCTCGCCGCCGAGTACGTCGTCCTGTCTCGGAGGCCATTGTCACGGCATAGCTGTTGCCTGACGCTCTACAGGTGAAGAAACGGTCGATGGAACGGCAACGCAGGCGTGAGGCCCAACAGGCAAAGGCCAAGGTGGGCCAGGAGCAGCCCACGAACGTGTGACGACCTCGCCATGATCGTTATTACTCTGGCTGCGTCCAGAGGGAAGGGATCGACTTGTAATACAAGACAAAACATCTCTGACGAGATCTCTCTCTTCTTCCTCTTTCACGAACTTCGTTCGCTGAATTCTGTCCAACCCAGTGTGACGCTGTGGAAATCTGTATCCAACTGTGATGAATTCTGTATCTATGAGTGAGGTACTTACATTTGGTATCTAGAGCCACAAGATCTTCGGATCGATTTTTTTTCCAATTCAAATCCAGAGAGAGCGACTACGAGGAACAGGAGTTCGGATCGCACCAAATCGGAGGCGAATCGGGGGCGGAAACGCGGTGGTTGGGCTACATCCTGTAAAATCCCACTCACGTTTCTCAACTCGCGGCGACGGAGTGGTTGATCGACGCGATACGACGACCTACGGCGGTGTTGGCGGCGGTAGACTGCTCGGGCGCAGATCTCGCGGCGGTGAGACGGTTACTTGCAGACATCTCTGTAAGTGGTGAAATCCCGGTCTCACGGTGGATCCGTGCGTCACTGGAGGCAAGTCATTGCGGCGGCGGCTGACCTTGGTTCCCGGAGCGGTGGTGTGGGAACAAGCAAACGAGGTACTGATGGAGCGGGCACAGGCGGAGCTGATGGCGCTCAAGAAGCAAGGTAAGGAATTACAGAAGCAGTGTGCGGAAACAACCTCTACTCTGAAGTCAATCAATGAAACTCTGCAAGGATTGGGTGCGTGGGTTCCTCAAGTGGATGCATCTATCAAAGGGATTCAGCAGATCATGGAGACGGTGGAGAATCAGCTGACAGTGCTGGAAGCATAGCACGCCCCCATCGGTGAAACTCGAACACCGATGGCTGAGATCACAGATACTGAACAATGAGCGTTAGCAGGAGCTCTGAAGGTGGTTCTGCCTAGACGAAACAGTCATCGCAGAGATTTTCCAAATACACCAGTACACTTTGACTTGGGAGATAACTCGGGAGCACTCGAGGATAGTGGTTACCCAGGGTCAAGAGCGGGTGGATCACGTTCGAGGCCACCGAAAACTGATTTTCCAAGGTTTGATGGGGAGAATCCGAAGTGGTGGAAATCAGTATGTGAAAAATACTTTGCATTGTATGCTGTGGATCATGGGACATGGGCTAGCTTTGCCACAATCCATTTTGTGGGGAATGCAGCGTTATGGCTTCAGACATATGAAGCTGAACATGATGTGGACAGCTGGGAAGAGCTGTGGCCATACATCAGAAGTTTGGAAGAGATCAACACCACAAGTACCTCGAAGCACTGAGAGATGCAAGCAAACCCACACCGTGGCAAAATACTATCAAAAATTCGAAGCACTCAGGCACAAGGTGCTGGTCCACAACAAGCATTACGATGAAGCTTACTTTGTAAGAAAATTTGTCAATCAACTGAAGAAAGAAATCCAAAGGGAAATTAAACTGCACAAACCAAAGACAGTCCATGCAGCACTGTCACTAGCAGAAACGCAGGAAGAACTGCTAGAGGAGGGCAAGCCGTACAGTTACACCAGATCCCATTCTGAGTACAGCTACAAGAACAAGTACACTGGATTCTCAGGCAAAGGGATAGTGGGCACAACTCCAGACGATGCAAACAAAAAAGATGAGAAACCTCCAGAAAAGAAACCTTGGGAGGAGAAATTCAACAATCTCAAAGCACAGAGGCGTGCAAGAGGTGAATGCTTCAAATGTGGAGATAAATTTCAACCAGGTCATCGCTGTAACAAGACAGTGCCGCTACATTTAGTGGAAGAACTCATGGAAGTGTTGCAGTTGTCCTCATCTGGTGGTGAAGATGATATGGAAGGTGACAGTAGCAGTGATGAGTCCCTTACTTACATTTCACAGTATGCCTTAGCTGGAGCAACTGCTAAAAGGAGCATTAAACTGCTAGGAATGATCAATGGCAAACAAGTGTTGATCCTTGTCGATTCTGGCAGTTGTGGTAGCTTCATCAACCGAAGCACAGTGGGACAATTGGAGTTGGTGACCACAGAAGTAACTCCAGTCACAGTGCATGTGGCAGATGGTTACAAAACCCTGGTCACCTCCGAAGTGGCTGACTTGCAATGGGAATCTCAAGGTAACAAATTTCAAAACTCCTTTCGAGTGTTCAACATTCCTTATTATGATATTATTTTGGGGATGGATTGGTTAGAAGCTTGTGGTAAGATGTGGGTAGACTGGCCTAGAAAGATCATGCGATTCCGACACAATGGGGTCAGAATTACTATCAAAGGGGTCAAGGACAAAACAAAAAGTTGTGAACCTGTTTCATCAGCCGAAGTGCAGCAAATGATCAAAACAAATTCGCTGGCGCAGTTGGTTCGCCTGTGTCCCATTACTGACACTACAAACAACTCAGAAATACCATATGAAATCGAGGATCTCTTGCAAGAATACAAACAGTGCTTTCAGGTGCCGAAAGACCTCCCCCCACATCGATCCTTTGACCACAAGATCACACTTATGCCTGGTGTACAACCTGTGAACGTGAAGCCCTACAGGTATTCGCCACAGCAGAAAGATGAGATAGAAATGCAGATAAAAGAGATGATTGCCCAGGGTATCATTAAACCAAGTCAGATTCCATTCAGTTCACCCGTGTTGCTAGTCAAAAAGAAGGATAGCACATGGAGATTTTGCATGGACTATCGACAGCTGAATGCAGTCACGGTAAAGGATTGATATCCGATGCCAATTGTGGATGAACTTCTGGATGAGCTGCATGGAGCACAGTATTTCACCAAGCTGGATCTTCGTTCGGGTTATCATCAGATAAGAATGGTAGAGACAGATGAATGTAAGACTGCTTTCAAAACGCACAGCGGCCACTATGAGTTCAGGGTCATGCCGTTTGGACTCACGTGCGCACCAGCAACATTTCAAGCTGCAATGAACACAATTTTTGCCCATCTAATCAGGAAGTTTGTGTTGGTGTTCGTTGATGATGTGCTCATCTAATGCAAGACGATGTCTGACCATAAGAAACATCTCGCAGCAGTGTTCCAGTTGCTTGAGCAAAACAAACTGTATGTTAAAGCAAGCAAATGCTCCTTTGCTCAACGATCGCTGGAGTATTTGGGACACACAATCAGTGCTGATGGAGTTGCAACTGATCCAGCAAAAATCCAAGCGATCAAAGATTGGCCGAGACCAACCAACCTGAAGCAACTTCGAGGAATAATGGGGGTAGTTGGCTATTACAGGAAGTTTATAGCATAGTTCGGAGTGATCTGCAGGCCGCTAACAAACTTGTTGAAGAAGAATGTGTCGTTTGTCTGGTCACCAGAGGTGGAAAATGCATTCAAAGCTCTCAAAAGAGCACTCACAGAAACTCCTGTGTTAGCTCTGCCGGACTTCACAAAGGAATTTATCTTAGAAACTGATGCGTGTGCTACTGGAGTAGGAGCTGTGCTCATGCAACAAGGGCATCCACTGGCATTTTTCAGCAAGGCATTGGGCCCCAAGAACCAAGCACTGTCGATTTATGATAAAGAGTGTTTGGCCATACTGCTGACAGTGGAGAAATGGAAGCCATATCTGCAGCATGGGCCTTTCATCATAAATACAGACCAAAAAAGTCTTGTTCATTTGGGTGATCACAAGTTCAATACACCCATTCAACAAAAGGCGTTTTTCAAGCTTTTCGGTCTGCAGTATAAAATACACTACAAGAAAGGGAGTTCAAATGTGGCAGCTGATGCATTGTCACGCCGTGATCAAGCTGTATATGCAGTCTCCATGTCAACACCCAGGTGGTTGGAAATTGTCGTGAAAGGATATATGCACGGTGATAAAGCAAAACAACTCCTCACTGAATTGAGTGTGCACCATGAAAACACACAAGGTTTTCAGTTGGTGGATGGTGTGATCCGACACAAAGGGAGGATCTGGCTGGGGGCTCACTCTGAAGCAAAACATGCTGTGCTCACAGCATTACACAGCAGTGGTCTGGGTGGACATTCAGGGGCATTACCTACATATCACAAAGTAAAAAAATATTTTTTCATGGCCTGGTGTGAAGCAAGACGTGTACAAGTATGTGCAACAATGATCAATCTATCAACAAGCCAAAAGTGAGCATACCAAGCTTCCTGGTAAGCTACAACCACTTCCTATACCTCCTGAAGCATGACACTCGGTAGGAATGGACTTTATTGAAGGGCTACCCCTCTCTGGCAAGTTTGACACGATTCTGGTGATTGTGGACAAATTCACCAAGTTTGGTCATTTTATACCACTCAAACACCCTTTCACAGCAGCATCTGTGGCGCAATTGTTCATGGACAATGTGTTCTGACTGCACAGTATGCCAAAGGTCCTCATCTCCGACAGAGATAAGGTGTTTATCAGTAGTTTCTGGCAAAATCTATTCAAGATACAACTTTAAACATGAGTTCTTCGTACCACCCACAAACTGATGGGCAAACCGAAAGGTTAAATCAGTGCCTGGAGACATATCTGAGGTGTCTGGTTCAGGCTGATCCGAAACAATGGGCAAAATGGCTATCCTTAGCAGAGTACTGGTACAACACTTTGTATCATTCGGCGATTGGGCGATCACCCTTTGAAGCACTGTATGGCAGGAAGCCTAGACATTTTGGGTTTCAGCAAGGAACCCCAAGAGGACAAACTGACTTGGATGAATGGCTTGAGGATAGAGCAGCAATGATGCCAGTGATACGACAGCATTTGGAAAGAGCTCAACGTCGCATGAAGATCCAAGCAGACAAGAACAGAACAGAGAGGACCTTTGAGGTTGGTGATTTGGTATACATGAAACTCCAGCCGTATGAGCAAACTTCTCTCGCTAGGCGCTCGTCTCAGAAATTGGGATTCAAATACTTTGGTCCATTTCAAGTTCTCAAGAAGGTTGGGCAAGTGTCATACAAACTACAGTTGCTAGAGTCCTCTCGCATCCACCCTGTCATCCATGTCTCGCAACTGAAGAAGGCATTGAAGCCAGGAGTGCAGGCAAGTGCAGACTTACCATTGGCATTGTTGCAGGATAATGTCAGGGTGCAACCACGGCGCATCTGTGGTGAACGCTTCATCCGTCGCGGCAACAAGCGAGTTCCTCAAGTGCTGCTGACCTGGGAAGGATGGCCCGATACCTGCAAGACATGGGAGCATCTGGGAGCAATCATCAATGAGTTTCCGCATGCGCCAGCTTGGGGGCAAGCCGGCACTCCAGGAGGGGGTATTGTCACGGCACAGCTGTTGCCTGACGCTCTACGGGTGAAGAAACGGTCGATGGAACGGCAACGCAGGCGTGAGGCCCAACAGGCACAGGCCAAGGTGGGCCAGGAGCAGCCCACGAACGTGTGACGACCTCGCCATGATCGTTATTACTCTGGCTGTGTCCAGAGGGAAGGGATCGACTTGTAATACAAGACAAAACATCTCTGACGAGATCTCTCTCTTCTTCCTCTTTCACGAACTTCGTTCGCTGAATTCTGTCCAACCCAGCGTGACGCTGTGGAAATCTGTATCCGACTATGATGAATCCTGTATCTATAAGTGAGGTACTTACAGCCATGTCGCGGCCTGACGCTCGTCCACAACGCCCGGTCGTCGTCAGAGTACTACGTCTC
Source organism: Poa pratensis (assembly GCA_947311845.1). NCBI lineage: Eukaryota > Viridiplantae > Streptophyta > Magnoliopsida > Poales > Poaceae > Poa > Poa pratensis. Next base: position 2,588,935 of record CAMZMU010000083.1, read on the forward strand.
CAACCTATCCACCGGCGAGAACGCCGCGCTCCCACCGTGCGAGCCGGCGAGGACGTTCCAGATCAGGACCTTTACTCACTACAATCCTCGTTTCCACCCGACCATGGCGCCATGGGCTCCCTTCGAGTTCTCTAGCGCCGGCCTCGGCTTCAACCCGGCCACCGGCGAGCACAAGGTGGTGAGGCTCTTTGCGAACAGGATGAGGGAGCTCAAGTGCGAGGTGCACACGCTGGGGTCCCGCGGGTGGCGGCCCTGCGCGGGCGACGTGCCACGGCGGCCATGGCCGGGGCTGATGAAGTACCTCTCAGGCCTGCCTCCGGTGGCCGTCCCCGGGTCCTTCTACTGGCTGCTTTCGACGCACAGCAACGTCGGAGTCGACCCACACAACCCTCTCATCCTTTATTTCTCCGTCGCCGATGAGCGGTTTGGGTGGTTGCGCGCGCCGCCACGAGTGTCGGGGCGCTGGCACAACCACAGCATCCGCCAACTCGTGGAGCTGGACGGGTCCCTCTGCACCGCCGCCTACGGCCTTCCACGGCGCCGCCATGCCCTCGGTGAGGAACACGTGATCAAGCTCCTCACCTGGAGTCCCAGCACCGTCTCGTCGCCGCCTTCGTGGAAGATGCACTACATATCGACATGGCGACGCAGCCCCAGCCGGTGCGGGACGAGCTCGACAAGGAGTCGCACATCACCGTGCCGCTCTGCACCACCGGCGGAGGCAAGGTGCTGCTGCTCGCGACGGGCCACCACAAGGTGTTCGCGTAGGACGAGGCGCGCAACGCTGTGGAGAAGGTGTTCTCCATGGAGGACTACGTCGACTTCCCCGTGTGCCATAGAGCTGCACATCAACGTCTGCCTCCACGAGGAGCGCGTAGCCGGCGTCCCCAAGGCGCCGGAGGACGGCGGCGGCGGCAAGAGGCTGCAGGTGAAGCTGGGCGGCGCGGCGGTAGTCGGTAAGCGGGAGAAGCACCGGCGGCTTTGCGAGAAATGTGCTGCTACAGGACATGGTTATGAGTGCGTGCCGGCTAAGTGGGAGCAGACGGCGTGGACGGCGGCGCTCAGAGATCACCTGCCGCCGAGGCACTATGTTTGTTGATAAAAAAAGTCTTGAAATGTTTAGTCTGTTATCGACAATATATTTGTTGACCGCAATTTGATTTTTGAAATGTTTTATTCTAGCAAAGATGTTTTTTGCCACAATTTGAACAATTTTTTTCAAGAATAACCAGGGAGGGGGAAGAGCTTTCCTCACCACTTGTTATATAACTCGAGGCGACCGTTCAACATGGGTCAGGTTTGATACATAGTTAAGTAGAAGAAAAACAAGGGGACATGGATTACAAGTTTGCAGACTGTAAAAGGAGGCCACACAGGGTCCCAGCAGACATACAAAGCGATGTTAGAATTCTATGAGTCCAAAGGGCAAGGTTGTCCTTCGGACAGGGGCGGAGCTACAGTGTTAGGGCGGGGTCAATTGACACCGACGCCTTCTGTCCTGTCCCTTGAATTTAAAGCCCAAAAATAAAATTGACCCCAGTGAAAATCTAATTTGACCCCAGCGCAAGGCACACTGCTACGCCTACATCGCACTCTGGCTTTGTTGGCCCAAGATGAAATAGTAAAAAACGGCCCATCCATCAATCCAATCGATCGCTAAAACAAATACTCCGTACACAGCTGGCTGGCCAACAGATGCATCCATTAACTGCTAAACGCACGCTCCGGAGCGGGGCAGGTCCTGCTGTTGAAGACGACTATCATTTCTTGCCTTCCAAAGCTGCCAGAGCATGGCGACAGAGCAGAGCTCCCATGCCTCGGGAGCTGCGGTGATGGGTGCCACAATGTCCCAGATTGAGCGAGATGTTGACACGGTGCATCCGAGCCATCCCAAGTGTCGTCAGCGAGGTCGTAGTCGAAGAGGACACGACGAGTTCAATGGAGGAGCCAGGAGTACGAAGTTGTGATGTCAATCTAAAACTGTGATGTCAATCTAAAACTATGATGTCAAATACATGTATTTGTATGAAATTTGTATGTTTTCGTATAATTTGTAGCCTAAATATGAAGTTTTTGCCAAAAGGCCGTGTAGTCAGCTGACTACACAGCCTAGGTGTGGCTCGACCACTGGACGAGTGGTCTCCGGCACTCTGCAAGTTACACACAGAGAGGGGAGCCGATTCAGTTTTCGTGGTAAATGTTGTAGCAAGTGCTGAGGCGATTGACGTCCGCGAGGGAGACAGAAGATTTTGATTTTAGAGGGAAGGCGAGAAAGCTAGCATGTGTTTGCCGACGCGTGAGAGCTGAAGGAGGAGGTCGCACCCCACATTAGGGAACAAATGTCCTCCTCCGCATCGAGGGTAATGGAGGCGATGATGCGCTGGATCTCGACTAGCTCACATGCAGCAAAAGTGGAGAGACACGATCGAAGAGCAAGCCCGGCAACACAGGCAGTGACGACGAACATGTTAGGACGGAGGCAGTGGGAGAACATGGCGGGAAATCTAGAGGAGAGCGGCCTGTCCGAGAGCCATTGATCATGCCAAAAGGAGTTGTGTTTGCTGTCGTGGACTGGGGACCGCTCGGTAAGTGAGTAGACAAAGGTGAAGTATTGTCAAGGAAGGACGAGGAGGGTGAAACGTCGCCCATGTAGCGGTTGTAGGGGCGCCAAAACCACACCAACTCTTCTTGTTGATTTTTGAATTGTGGTTCTAGACTTTTATTTGCCACAAAAGTGTTAGTATGCTTTTCGTAGCTCTCTTTAGCCCATATGTTTTCTTATGCTTTTCATCATATCTGTGTGACTAATTCTCAGTCGAATGAGAATTAGGCTAGTTCTCCGTGAGTTGACATCATCAAATGTCAACTCATGCATAATAAAAATTAAGATAGCAGTTACAATTGCACTTTTAACCGAAAAACTCGTAGGTGTATCCTTGTATCACAATGCAAATCCAATGGGTGTGGTATTTGGCTGAGCACTAATTTGATTCTAAGCTAGCAAAACAATAGTGCGTATATGAGCAAAATCCTTTGAAGATTATGCTTAGGGCACAACAAATTGTGGTTCTAGAATTTGTACTCGGTTTGGATCCGAACACGAATTCAAAGTCAAATTCATGGCGGCTCCGACTCCAAAACCGACCTAGAGTACGTTGTACGTAGGAGCAAACCGACTCGTGTCTGAGTCCCGGGCCCTCCGTCCTTATATGCGCCACACCTGCTCCCGTCCCGACCGACGAACCAAACAGCTCCGCCGCCGCCACCAACGAAAGTCGCCGCCGCCGAACCCCGACACCGAGCGGAATCGACGCGCCGCCCGCATGGCCGAGTACGACGAGCCCGCTCCCGAGGGCACCGCCCCCGCTGACGGAGCCGGGAGGTCCTCGCCGGCCAAGCGCGGCAGCGACGGCCGCTCTCCCCAGGTACGGCCGCGTCTCCCCCTGGCCCTTTCTAGTCAGTAATAATCGCGCTTAGGGTTTGGTTGGGGGAACTCGCCTTCGCCCGCCCGCGGTCCGAGGGGTTGGGCGGATTCGAGACTAGCTTTCAGATGCGGTGTGCTGGTGTTGACCCAATATCGCTGCAGGGGATTCTGGGCAGGATCCGTTGATTTAGCTCTAGTTTTTCTTTCAGTCGCTGCGTCGTGGTACGTAGATATTCCTGCTGCAGGGGGGCCAATGGGAGGAATTGGTACCGGATTTATTGTTTCAGTTCCGCTCGATTTTTCTAACGCCATATAGCTGATTACATAGACGCATTGGATTGCCCCACCGTCGAAAGTTCAGAAACGTCATACATGGTCTAGTTTGATGATCGATTTGCAGGCCAACCTGATACTGTTTCATGAGGCCAAATTAACTGGTGCTGGTTTGAGTTGTAGACCTGAATGGTTTTGACTACCTTGTGTTGTGTATATCATCGTACAAAGAACCCCTGCATTTTTCTTCAGTTAACCTGAATCTGACCAAGGAGTTGTCTTCTTTTTGCAGTGTGACGCACAGCCTCATCACAGGGAAAGGTCCTCGAAATCCAGAGACAGGGGCAGAGGACGTGACGAGCACGACGAGGATAGGGAGCGCTCCAGGCGCCGTGGTGGAGATAGGGATAGGTACCTGGACAGGGAGATTGTCCGTGGCCGTGGTGACCACTATGACCGCCAGCACCACGAGAGAAACGAAAGAAGGGAGCACCGTGATCGTTCCGATGATCGTGGCTATCGCCGGAGCCGTGATCGCGATGCTGAAAGGTACAAGTTCTAGACTTGTGTAATGAGTTTCATTGCGTCTATTATTTCCTTGATGATTGTGAGCTATGAACTGAGTTTTGCTATTTAATTCTGTGATAATGCAGAGGAGACCGTGATAGAGATGGCCACAGAAGGCATCGCTCCCGCTCCCGTTCCAAGAGTCAAAGGTATGTGCTGGATGCCGTCGAAAGCTTATTATTCGCATTTTGTTTGGTTTCCAATGTTTGTAGCACTAAGCTTGCTTGTTTGCCGTTGAACATATCTGAGGAACACAATTAACATGTGGTTTTGTTGATACCTTCACTATTTCTAGATTTTGTATGCTGTTAGTTCTTTTTGTTTCTGTATGGTTAGAAGTTGACGGAATGTACTGGAGAAATTTCTACTACCAAGGGTGATAATAAATAATACGCTGTTTAGTTGATGCAGATCTTTTCATGCATTATGTGTTCTTTCTTATCTACTGTAAGCTGTTTATCATTTTCTGAACTACTTACTAATGTCTGCTGTATTGAAACAGCAAGCGAGTGAGTGGATTTGACCAGGGACCGTCACAAGCCATCCCTACAGCTGCTCCCAGTGTAATCCCAGGTATGTGGTGACAAAAAGATGGTTTGATCCTTTATTTTTACATTTTGACATATACATTTACATACCGGGTAGGTATCTGGTAAAAATTTACTTACAATAAACAACTATTGTTGCTTGAATGTCTCTATTCTGATGTTCAATTTCACTATGATTCAGTTTACATGTATTGCCTTGTTTGAACTTGTATTTAGCCACCAATTTTGAAATAATTGTTCTCGTCAATTTATTTCCTATATGTTGTACTATTTGTTAATGATTCTCTTTGATGCATTACAGGTCCGCTACCCTTTATTGCTCCTGCTATGCTTCCGAATATGCCGAACATACCCCCAAACCTGTTTAATTTACCCAACCTTGGACAGCCACAACCCATGACACAACAGGTATATGACTTTCCTTGTTTTAGTTCATTTTACTTCCTGATATAGTTGAGTTAATTTTTCCCTGTGATATATCATGTTTAACAACCCTTTCCTTAGGCTACTCGGCATGCTCGGCGTGTTTATGTCGGTGGACTTTCTCCAAGCGCTAATGAACAGACCGTTGCTGTATTCTTCAATCAAGTAATGGCTGCTATTGGAGGAAACACAGTTGGTATTGGTGATGCAGTAGTTAATGTATACATAAACCATGACAAGAAATTTGCTTTTGTTGAGATGAGGTCTGTGGAGGAAGCAAGCAATGCAATGGCCTTGGATGGTATAGTGTTTGATGGAGCACCGGTGAAGGTTAGGAGGCCAACAGACTATAATCCTTCACAGGCATCTATGTTGGGTCCAAGCCAGCCGAACCCGAATCTCAATCTTGCTGCTGTTGGCTTGACACCTGGCTTGGCTGGAGCTTTAGAAGGCCCTGACCGCATCTTTGTGGGAGGTCTACCCTATTACTTCACAGAGGATCAAGTGCGGGAGTTGCTTGAAACTTTTGGACCTCTTCGTGCATTTGATATTGTGAAGGACAAGGAAACTGGCAACTCGAAGGGCTACGCCTTCTGTTTATACAAGGATGTGTCTGTCACTGATATCGCCTGTGCTGCTCTTAATGGTATCCAGCTGGGAGAGAGGACTCTCACAGTTAGGCGAGCAAACCAGGGATCTTCTGAGCCTAGGCCAGAGCAAGAAAACATCCTCCTGCAGGCACAGCAACAGGTGCAAATGAAGGTACGACTTTATTAGTTCTAAAAACTACATGGTCTTAGAAAACAAAAATTCAGTTGAATAGCCTTCTAATTTTGACATGTTGCTTTCTGAGCAGAAACTTGGGTACGAAGTCGGTGGAGCCCTACCGACAAAGGTGGTATGCCTAACCCACGTGATTTCACCTGATGACCTCAGAGATGACGAGGAGTACAGAGACATAATGGAAGACATGACGTTAGAAGCACGCAAATACGGTAAACTTCACATGACACCATGTTCTGAACTCTTTATACACAAGCCTGTTTTACCTATATATGTGATTTGCCTTTTTGCTCAGTTACTGAACGGGTTTCCTTCTGTGTGTTTTGTTTCTGTGTGTCTGTTTTGTAGTGCCACATAGTACCATTGCCGAACCTTTTATAATCCGACCTCACGCAATCGGGCCTAACCTACAGAAGACAATAATCGTTTTTTTCACTTGGAATTGAATTTGACTGACCGTGTGCTAATTTTCTTTTTCTCTTTCATGTGTGTGTTCTGACTGATCAACTTGGAACAGGTAACCTGGTGCAAGCCGTGATCCCACGACCCCATCCCAGCGGTGATCCCGTTCCTGGAGTTGGCAAGGTGAGTCGTAATTTTCTTTCAGCATCGAGGTGGATCATTGTTTGGGAATGTACCTATCCATTCTGATCTTATTTCTGCACTGCAGGTGTTTTTGGAGTATGCAGATGTGGAGAGCTCAGCGAGGGCGAAGACAGGGATGCATGGGAGGAGGTTTGACAGCAAGGAGACTGTCGCCGTGTTCTTCCCCGAGAATAAGTTTGCTGATGCAGACTACGACGCATAGATGAAATATATCTCCGTAGAGTTTTTTTTAAGGATTTAAATACTTGTAGCATGTCTTGCTGAAATGTACTGGCTCTGGTCATAAATAGTACTCCGTAGTTGATACAGAATTGCATATTTGTGGTGGTATGATGAGAAGAGTTATGTCGATCACCTTAAGTTGTCATATATCAACATGCACTTTCACGTCCGTACATTAAAATAGGTAGGAAATGCTGACACTTAGCGTGGACACACTGATTACTGAAGCGACAATGTGAACACTGGGTGTCAAGTTTCATCCACACTTTCCCCACTTCTTAGTCATTTAGTTCAAATGTTCTGCTCAAACTTGTACTGTGAATTTGTAGATGACTGGAACTGAACAAGATTAATCCAACCAAAATATTTTGACCACATAATTCTTTCATGAGAATCAATCGTTAAATGTTCATGCACACAAGCTAGTTAAGAGGCTTGACGGAGGCTTAACATCTCCCTTCTCTCATGTGCAAAGTATAAAATGACACTTTGTCATAACCTAATAGGTAGTGGTCTTCTGCACTTGTTTGGGTCATATGAGAAATGCTTTAAATGTCAATCTCCTCACATCTTGTATCCTCCGACTCACGAGGGGAGCATCACCATGCCCGCTAACTTGCAACATACTCCCTCCGTTCTAAATTAGATGACTTTCATTTTTGTACATGTGGATGAATTTAGACATGATATGATGTCTAGATACATACACATGTAAACAAATGGAAGTCATCTAATTTGGAACGGAGTGAGTACATGGCAGTATCTCTGGTAGCAGAGCTTCCTGGGGGCGAAATGGGCCAGGGCACCCCCCCCTCCCTGCCCAGCCCACGAAGAAATTGACTAGTTTGTACAAATATTTAGCCCATTTGTCAATGAAAAACCAGTCGAGACCTCGATGTTTAGCCCCCCCCAGCACATTTACCCCACCAGGAATTAGACCCAAGTTCCGCCAATGAGTATCTTGCTCATTATATATGAACCATTTTTGTTGGTACGAATTTTCTCAAGTTGTACCAACTTTGAATTTAGAACGTTTCAAATCCAATGATACCTCACGTCTGCTTGGTTCGAGAGTGTGAGCATAAATTCTTGGCAAGATAAATAGCGCTCTGACTATCACAAAACATATCATATTTCTCTTGCGTCGTACCCATCTCTCACAAGAAGTAGTTCATCGACAACACTTTTTTGCAAGTATCAACCGCTGGTATGTAGTCAGCATCTATGATTGACAATGAAACACATTTCTGCAATCTTGATTGCCATTACACTACCCCGCCCCCGCATCATGCATAAGTGGACTTTTAAGAATCTGCATCACCAACTTAACTGTATAGTATAGTCCTTCAATACATGATCACCGTTTCCAAAAGCATAAGCATGATCAATAAATACCTTCGAGAAACCCGAAAATTCACTTCACTGCATTTCATTGAGTTTCACCTAGATTTGTCTAATAAGTCCAACTTTTTCTTTTGAACGGGGAAAGGTCCCGAAGGACCGGTTCTACAGTGATTAGTGGTGGGCACACAATTACAAGTAGGGCCTTACAGAAAACAAGAAATACAACCAGACCCTTAACATTTACATAGAGCACCCTCGAAAGATTCATGAAAATGCGATCAGGTCCTTGCAAACCGCCACAGATGAACGGCCTCCAGGTACGGCCGACCCTGTCGCCGTCGGGGACAACACCACTTGGAGCAGCAGGAACCGTCATGCCTGCACCGAGGTTGTGGTAGATCCTCCACCCAAGGAGGAAGGAACTCGCATCGTGAAAACGATGGAGCACGGTGAGGCCATATGCTTGGCCACAGAGAGGAAGAGCAGCCGCTATGAGATCGCCGAAGAATTCGCAGAACCGACACCAAGACCACCCCTCCGCCAACCTCCAGCACCAGCATCCACCAAGCTCTCCTCCCCCTCTCCCTCGCCTCCATGACCGCCCAAGAGAGCGAGTAGAGCATAGAGAAAGCCAGCCTGGAGCTGGCCACGCTCATGGGAAGAGCTCGCACTGGAACAGCTCCCGCCATCCTTCCTCCTCGGAAGCAGATGGGAGATGCCCAACAACCACCGCCCGACACCGCAAGAAAGCATCGTGATGGAGAAGCTTGAAGATGCGGCTTTATTTTCAGAGATTCCCAGCACCTGCTCCTGCGCTTGCCATGACTCCTACCACCGGAGCCAAGAAGCGAAGAACACCTGCACCAAGGTGTGCCAGATCCGGCTGAATGGAGCCAGCAGCCTACTCCTAGACGCCATAGAGGACCTAAACCTAGACCTAACCCTATCTACAAGGGGCCGACCTCCTCCCCCATCCCCACCGGCCGATAGAGCCACCGTGGAAAGGAGGGAGAGGAGCCGGAGAACCAGGAACGACTCTCAAGAGAGGGGTTGGAACGAAAGGAGGGTGGGTTCCTCGCTAACAAGTCCAACTGCATAGACAATATCAGGCCTAGTGTACATAATGACATACTCCCTCGGATCCTATATAAGTGTCGGGAGAATAATACTTATGAAGTGTAACTTCCTACCTTCATTAGCGACACTCTTTCCGGATTGGAGGGAGTACATCAAATTGTCCAATTTAGACGGTACTTTACTCTTCTCTTTCTTGTTTCGAGGCCATAGTGTATGTATATGCAAAATCCTTTGAAGATTATGCTGAGTCTCAATTTTGGTTCTAGATATTGTATCCGGTTTGGAATTTGGATGTGAACACGAATTCAAAGTCCGCGGTACCGCCTCCAAAACCCACTCGTGTCGGAGTGCCGGGCCCTCCCTCCTTACATGCGCAGGCAGGCCCAGTGGCCCACACCGTCCTCCCGACCGACGAACCAAACAGCTCCGCCGACGCGAACGAAACCGACCGGGCCGAGTCTCCGCCGCCGTTGCCGCCGAACCCCGACACCGAGCGGAATCGACGCGCCGCCCGCCCGCATGGCCGAGTACGACGAGCCCACTCCCGAGGCCGCCGCTGACGGAGCCGGGAGGTCCCCGCCGGCCAAGCACGGCGACCAGTACGGCCGCTCTCCCCAGGTACGATCGCGTCTCCCAGGTCCCGGCCGCTCTATCGGTCGGTCGGCTTCGTAATTTTTTTTTTTTAGAAAGGAGGGCCTCGCCCCAATTTCATTATTATGAAACTGATAATACAAAGTTTAACTTCCACGCCTAGGGTACAACCCCCCTGCGAGCAACCAAACCAAACCTGTATCTACTACAGGAACTCCACTAACACTAGAACTACTCAGACCAACAGAAGTCTGTTACTCATACTGGAAACCTAGCTACTCAACAAAAGTCTGTTACACAACGGACAAAGACAACATATATGTTTCCTACAGCCAACAACAAACATAGCTCATCTCGGTCAGACTCCAGGTCTTCCATCCGGACCAGACATTTCTCCACGAGCTCTTTTTCCTCCATCTTTGGCAGAGTTTTCAGGTCAGCCGCAGCACCAACGGTCCCCAACCCTGTCGCCGATAGAAGATTTCTCTCTTCCTTTTCGCTATTTGGAATCACATCAGCTCTTTCTACTTTTTAAAGATCTTATGTAACTGAGTCTCTAAATCATTTCTAAGAAAACTCTCTATCTATATCATCTATAGCATCTAGTAAAACTTTCTTCTTCTTTTAATACAGCCACACAAAGTTCAAATTTCACCCTTTAAGAGTATTCCTAATTTTCCTGCCTCTATTTTTTCACACAGTAATATAATATTATCTCTACCAGTGTAATAAACGTGCCATACTATGGTAACTAACTCTACCAAAACATCCCAATAAAACCCAACATAACTCAAAAAAGAAAGGTTTGTCTAACTTTACTGTACACCAACCAAAATCTACGACCAAAGGTGAGAGATCAGATAGTTCTCTATTTAATAAATTCAGAAAACAAAGAAGATAAAAAAAACTCCCAAGCCAAAATAACAAGCACCATATGTAGCTTCTTAAAGAAAGCTGCCAAAGAAAGTTTGACCACTTAAAACTTCTACCAGCTAGGTCTATCTCTCTAAACTCATAATTTTCAAAAGAAAGCGTTAAACAACTTAGACCAATTAAAATAGATTTACCTCTATATTACAAACAAATCCTAGAAACAAAATTACCGCCATCAAAACAACTGTATACCAGTGCACCCTGCCTCTACCTCAACTAACAGGTATACCTCTACCAAAACTTCTTCCTAACTAATTACTCTTACTCATAATACTAGCTAGCCCCTTCATACATTTAAAAGCTCATAAACCTCAACATCCACACCCTCATCTTCAGATGACAGGTCCTGGATAAGAAGAACAGGTAAAACACTAACTGCTACTATGAGTTCCAAACTCTGTCTGCCCATTTTTCACTAATAGCATGGAACAAATTAAATCTAGTTTTCTCCAGATTTTGTATAGCCTCTACAGTATGTCTAATCTCTACATGAGGTAAAACTCCTGTATCCGAACAAAGGTATAATACTTTATAAAGTGTGCTTTTACGAGCAGCAGTGTAAAATCAATCTAACCAAGTTCTAAACAGCCTCACATCGACAATTCGACATCACCAAATCGCTGCAACTCCAGCCATAGGCCAACAACAAAAGGGTGGAATCAGGAATCGACGAACCTTACGCTTAGTGAGCGTGAGCCTGTCGGCGATGGAGGCCTTGGGCGGGCGGAACCCCAAGGCGGCGGGGTCCTTGGCCCTGTTGAGGCCGAGATCCTCGACGACGGCGCGCACCGCCTCGCGCTGGAACAGATCCCTGGGCCGCGCGGCCCCCACGGCGACTGCCGCCGCCAGCCGCTCGCGCGCCTCGGCGGCCAGCACCCGCTCCGCCGCCGTGGGCTCCCTCCCGCCGCATCCCGTCCCCGCGCCGGCGCTTCAGGGGCGACGCCGCCGCCACCGCGGCGTCCCCCATGGCCGCCGCGCGAGACGGGAAACCCTAGCGCGATCTCCGCTCCTCGCCTTGCGTTGGAGCACATCGAGTGGTCTGGACCTGGAGAGCATGCAGCAGTCTCGCTCTCGAGGAGGCCGGAAGGGGGCTGCGTCGGTCGGCTTCGTAATATTCGCGCTTAGGGCTTGTAGGGGGAATTCGCCTTCGCCCGCGCGTGCGTGCGACGGGACGGGTGATTGGTTGGGCAGATTCGAGACTAGCTTTCAGATGCGGTGTGCTGGTGTTTGTTGACCCAATCTCGTTGCAGGGGATTCTGGGCAGGATACGTTGATTTAGCTTAGTTTTTTTTTTCAGTCGCTGCGTCCTCTTCAGGATACGTGGGCCTTTTGTTTAGCTGTTATTTACGATCATACGCAATGTCCTCTGATGATCGATTTGCACCCCCACCTCGTAATGATTCAGGCTTTCAAATTACCTTGTGCTTGGTTTGAGCAGTAGTAGACCTGGACGGTTCTGAGTACCTAGTAAATCATCATACTAGGAAGCCCCTGCATTTTTTTTTCAATTAATCTGAATCTGACCAAGGAGTTGTCTGAATCTGACTAGGACAATTCCTCGAAGTCAAGGGACAGGGGCAGAGAACGCGGCGAGTACAACGAGGACAGGGAGCGCTCCAGGCTCCATGGTGGAGATAAGGACAGGGAGAGCTTCCGTGACCGCGGTGACCGGAGCCGGGACCATGATCGCCACCACCGCGAGAGGAGCGAAAGAAGGGACCACCATGAGCATTCCGATGATCATGGCTATCGCTGGAGCCTTGACCGTGATGCTGATAGGTACAGGGTCTGAATTACTGTAATGAACCTGTGCATTTAATTACATTGATTAATTCCAGCATTGTGAGTTATGAACTGAGTTTTGCTAATTATTATGCTGTGATGATACAGAGGAGACCGTGATAGAGATGGCCACAGAAGGCATCGCTCCCGCTCCGGTTCCAAGAGTCAAAGGTATGTGCTGGATGCCGTTAAAAGCTTATTATGTGCATTTTGTTTGATTTCCAATGTTTTAGAACAAGGCTTGCTTGTTTGCCTATGAATCATATCTGAGGAAGAAAATTAACATGTGGTTTTGATACCTTCACTGTTTCTGATTCTTGTATGCTGTTGTTCCTTTGTTTTCTTACTGTAAGCTGTTCATCATTTTCTGAACTATTTACTAAAGTCTGCTGTATTGAAACAGCAAGCGTGTGAGTGGATTTGACCAGGGACCGTCACAAGCAATTCCTACAGCTGCTCCCAGTGTAATCCAAGGTATATGGTGACAAATGATCCTTTATTTTTACATTTTGACATATACATTTACCTTATTAGATAGGTATCTGGTAAAAAATATATTATACATAAACTTACAACAAACTAACTCTTGCGGCTTGAATGTCTCTATCCTGATGTTCAATTTCACTATGATTCAGTTTACATGTATTGCTTTGTTTGAACTTGTATTTAGCCACCAATTTGAAATTATTTTTTCTCGTAAATTCTATGTTGTACATTTTCTTATCGATTCTCTTTGATGCATTGCAGGTCCGCTACCCTTTATTGCTAATCCGATGCTTCCGAACATGACACAACAGGTATGACTTTCCTTGTTTTGGTTCATTTTGCTCTGGATATACATACCTGAGTTAATTTTTCCCCTTGATATATATCATGTTTAACCACCCTTTTCTTAGGTTACTCGGCATGCTCGGCGTGTTTATGTCGGTGGACTTTCTCCAAGCGCTAATGAACAGACAATTGCTGTATTCTTCAATCATGTCATGGCTGCTATTGGAGGAAACACAGTTGGTATTGGTGATGCTGTTGTAAATGTATATATAAACCATGACAAGAAATTTGCTTTTGTTGAGATGAGGTCTGTGGAGGAAGCAAGCAATGCAATGGCCTTGGATGGTATAGTGTTTGATGGAGCGCCGGTGAAGGTTAGGAGGCCAACAGACTATAATCCTTCACAGGCTGCTATGTTGGGTCCAAGCCAGCCGAACCCCAATCTCAATCTTGCTGCTGTTGGCTTGACACCTGGCTTGGCTGGAGGTTTGGAAGGTCCTGACCGCATCTTTGTGGGAGGTCTACCCTATTACTTCACAGAGGATCAAGTGCGGGAGTTGCTTGAAACTTTTGGACCTCTTTGTGCATTTGATATTGTGAAGGACAAGGAAACTGGCAACTCGAAGGGCTACGCCTTCTGTTTATACAAGGATGTGTCTGTCACTGATATCGCCTGTGCTGCTCTTAATGGTATCCAGCTGGGAGAGAGGACTCTCACAGTTAGGCGAGCAAACCAGGGATCTTCTGAGCCTAGGCCAGAGCAAGAAAACATCCTCCTGCAGGCACAGCAACTGGCGCAAATGAAGGTACGGCTTTAGCTCTCGAAATGCATGATCTTATAAAGCAAACATTCAGTTTATGCATAGCCTTCCAATTTTCTAACTCTATTTCTTCCTGAGCAGCGAGTCGTGTACGAAGTCGGAGCCCTACCGACAAAGGTGGTATGCCTGACCCACGTGATTTCACCAGATGATCTCAAAGATGACGAGGAATACAGAGACATACTGGAAGACATGACGATGGAAGCACGCAAATACGGTAAGCATTACGCGAACCTTGTTCTGAAATCATACATAACTCTGTTTTCCTATCCATGTGATTTGCCTTTTTTGCTCAGCTACTTTTTTTTTTGAGAAAATTTTGCTCAGCTACTGAACGGGTCTCCTTCTGTTTGTTTTCTTTCTGTGTCTGTTTTGTAGTGCCGCATAGTACCATTGCCGAACCTTTAATAATCCAACCTCACGGAAAATTCGCAATCGGGCCTAACCTACAGAAGACGCTAATCTTTTTTCACATGGATTTGATTTGACTGACTATATTGGTAATGTTCATTTTTCTTTCATGTGTATGTCTTTCTGACCGATCAACTTGGAACAGGTAACCTGGTGCAAGCCGTGATCCCACGACCCCATCCCAGCAGTGATCCTGTTCCTGGAGTTGGCAAGGTTAGTCGATCCAGATTCTAGATTTTGGCGATCGCATCGACCCCGATTGTATGTATCTCATCTTATTTTTGTGTTGCAGGTGTTTTTGGAGTATGGAGATGTGGAGAGTTCGGGAAGGGCGAAGACAGGGATGCACGGGAGGAGGTTCGACGGGAAGGAGACGGTTGCCGTGTTCTTCCCCGAGAACAAGTTTGCTGAAGGAGACTATGACGCATAGTTGAAAATTTTCTCTGTTTTTTTTTAAAGTTTTGAATGGATACATTTAGCAGCATGTCTTCCTGAAGTGTAGTCGGAACTGAGAACAATAGTACATGCGGAATCAAGCGGCAAACCTTCATTCGTACAAACTAGCTAAGATTGTTACTGTATTTCTGTACATCTGCCTGTCATGTCTGGCTTTCTATTGATCCTTGTACCCACTACCCTACATACACTGTTATATCGCATAAAGTGAAGAAAGAGAAAAAGAGAGTACGTCAGTCACAACATTACAACAAACAATTTCCAGGTTGTCAAAAAACTAACAATTTCCAGTTATGTGCTTCAGAGAACAGTTTCTATGTTCTATGTTTTGTATTACAAATTTTGCATGCACCAGCAACGTCAGGGACATGTACGTGCATAACTGCATATATGGAAATGAACTGCGACTCTGTTTTGTATTACAAATTTTCGGTACACAAATCCGTCAAACAGGACAACACGTGTAAAAATTTGTATACGAAACGGAATCGTGTACGGTTACAAATCATCACCACTAATATAAAAAGGGAGAGAGAGGGGTGATCCAAATCATCTCAGCCATACAAAAATTGATCCAACGCTTATTATTCGGCTGACTACGGACTGACCACGGACCTGCTCCGCAACGCACCTCTTCGTAATCGCTAATCAAAGTAAAAAAACCTCCCCGCTAATCACGCAATTAACTTACCGCATACTTCCAACCACCGGCTGCTCTCTCCAGTCCGCCGCCGCCGCCGCCGCCGCACCCTCCATCCCCCCTGTCGCTGACCTCAATCCTCGCCGCCGGAACTTCCATCACGCTCCTACCCGAGCGCACCTTCCCCGCTCGCCACAGCACCCACGCCGCCCAGCTCTCCATCCGGTGCGCCACCCCGCCTTGCCCGATCTTGCGCCGCCTTCTCTTCGCAGCATGTCGTCGCTCCCAGGGTCGCAGGCAGAGGCGCTGCTGCCTGGCACTATCCCACGCGGAGGCCGCCGCCAGAAGACCGCACGTCCGTCCGTGAAAACATCCACCCTCCTCGCTTGCTGCAGCAGCCAGCACAGCACGGCTCCTCTTCCTCTCGATCTGGATGTTCATGTATTGTTCACAAACTCATGTACTATAAGTGGCTGATGTTCATCTGTTCTTCGCTTGTTACAAGATATGCCTTCTTTCCCTCTCCGACCTAGAAAATTGTGGAATATGGTATTCGTGCTACTAGCTGCTTCAACCTCTATTTCTTCCATGTAGGAACGGACTGGAACTTTGCTCAAATGCTTAAACAGTACCATCAGTTAGTTGAATTCTTTCCCTAAAAAAAAGTTAGTTGAATTCTTAATCTGTACCTGGCAAGTGCTTGTGGAAATGCTTTAATAAGCTCTCGATATTCTGATGTAAGGATCAATAAGCAAGGTAGAATTAGGTTCTTATTAAGCGACATATAATGGTATGTTCTTGTGGGCAGGGGTAAGGAGTCCGAGTGCAAAATCTCATCGGGACGGAGGTTCAGATGCTTTATTTTTCTCCATAGCCAATATTCCGTGTGAAGGTGAATTATCTTTCAGATATGAATTATTAAAATTTCTCATTTGTCAACTTTGTCACATCGTATTTTATTGTGAGACAAGTATATATAGATTAAACTTCAGAGAAAATGATATATGTTTTTATGAGTTATCACAATTTGTCTATGTATAAAAGAATAAGTACGCATGTAAATTTATTGATTCTACATGATAATTTGTCTTGACAAGACGCTGATTACATCAAGGATTCATGTCCGGTGTAATCTTGTATACGTACATATAAAAGAAATACTTGAGTATATTGGCTGATATATGTGTTAGGTGTGCATAATGGCAATGCACACAAAATTGTACTGGCGTTTTTCGAAAGATAAAAATTACAGTTGTGCTTCCATGCACCCACTTCCATGAACAAAGTTCTGAACCTAATTCATATTTGCAGGATAAAAAGGGGCTGGTGCATAAGTTGAAACACCAACTTGCAAATGTTGTGCTTCCTGTCGTGCTTCTGCAATGGAGGGCTGGGTGCATCAAGAACCTTGAGTCCCGGCGCTGAACCAGTCGTCGCACCTAGCACGGATGGTTGACAAGTCATACTGACTTTAGTGGATCGCAGATTGTGGTTTGGAGGATGTTGTGATGGCTTGTGACTTTAGTGGATCACAGATTGTGGTTTGGAGGATGTTGTGGTGGTGTGCAATCCTATTGCATCAATATCGTTTGGAATTTCTGAGGAGTATGAGGGGGACATAAGCTATGCTGGCGTCCAATACTATTAATACTGAGATTAAAGTTCTTTACAATATTCCTTGCAAATTTTGATCGGCTTATTGATGCTGGATAGTGTATTGTTTGTGTGACTATGTGAGGAGAAGGTGTTTAACATCCTTTATGTTCATGTTTATAAAGGTGTTCAAGACATGTTCTCACCCTGCCAATGATGTGTTTCTGTTGCTCGAACTTATCATAAGGTGTGATCAGTAGACCATGGTATGATAGTGAGAGTTTCCAAAGATGATACATTAATTGATGTTCATATTCTTCAACGTTATAATGTTACAAGTTTTAAAATCGATGAGAGTAACGTCTTTTTTTGTATAATATATCGTTGTGAGGAAGAGTTCCAATTATCACATATTCTTACTAATACGGAATGTCCAAATTTTTACTGATTAGTCAAAGTAGAAATTATTGTACTATACTTACAAATATTTGATGGCAGTAAATTTTGACAGTATATATACTGTAAAATCGTCATTTTTAGCTACAAGCACTACACGTGCATTGCACGTGCCCAGTTACTAGTAAATATAAGTGCAAGCTGTACCACCAGCGCCCTCCATCCATCGACATAGCTCGACCGGCATCACATCAATCCAGGTCAATCGATCTGGACGTGCAAACGATGGAGACCTCGCCGGCAAGTTCCAGGATCAGGTCGTGGCAAAGCGAGGCGCTGCACGGCGAGCTGCTGGTCGAAGAGATCCTCACGCGCCTGCCGATCGAAGCCGCCGTGCGCTGCCGGTCCGTCTGCCGGGAGTGGCATGCGGCCCTCACCTCCGACCCCTTCGTCTCCGCGCACGCGGCCAGAATCGCTGCCGCCCGCCACCCGGAGATCGTCTTCTTCTCGCCGACAGGACCGGGCAGCGCCACGTCCTTCTACGCGTGCTCGCTTCCGCTGGACGGGGGCGCACCGGCGGCCACGGCCCGCGAGCTGCTCACCGTTGGCGGCGTCGCTGGGGAGCACGTCGTGATGTCCGGGAATAGGCCGTGCCGGGGCCTCACGCTCGTCTTCCACGTCTGGTCGTCCGACTACTACGTCTTCAACCTCTCCACCGGCGAGAATGTTGCCCTGCCGCCGTGCGAGCCGGCGGCAAAGATAACGCGAAGATTTCCACTTCCACTGTTACATCACCCTCGGTTCCATCTGGAGCTCTCGAGCACCGGCCTTGGGTTTGAACCGGTGACCGGAGAGCACAAGGTGGTCAGGCTCTTTAGGAACAACGTCGGGCAGCAGAAGTGCGAGGTGTGCTCCCCTACTGCATCCGGCGTATGGCAGTGGCGGCAATGCGACGGGGGAGATGCGCCGCCGGGATTAGCGTGCCACCATATCGATGGAAGGCCGCCGGTAGCTCTCGACGGGTACCTCTACTGGCTGCTACATCCGTGGAGCTTTACCGACAATAGCACCAGGGACCCACCGCACGACGCCCCCATCCTGTCGCTCTCCGTCGGCGCCGAGCGGTTCGGGTGGGTGCATAACATGCCGCCGAGGCTGTCGCATCACATCCGCCACCTCACAAACCTCGATGGAAACCTCTGCGCCATCATCCACCACCACCTCGTCGACGATATGCTTCTGCTGCTAACATGGAGTCGGGACTCTCCGTCGT
The DNA here is from genome assembly GCA_947311845.1 of Poa pratensis. NCBI lineage: Eukaryota > Viridiplantae > Streptophyta > Magnoliopsida > Poales > Poaceae > Poa > Poa pratensis. The sequence goes on from CAMZMU010000083.1 coordinate 2,607,869, forward strand.
GGTCGGTGCGCTACCGCGTCGAAGTGGGCAGCCTGCCGCGGCCGATTCGTGACGAGCTCTGTGGCAAGCAGGAGATCATCCCGCTCTGCAGCGTCACCAGCGCTGAGGGGAAGAAGAAGCTCCTGCTTGCAACGAGCCGACACAAAGTGTTCACATACGACACGGAGAGCGGCGGCGCGAAGGAGGTGTTTGACATGAACGACTACATCGACATCCCATACGGCAACAGCGAGGCCCAGCTGTGGCTCAACATTGGCCTCCACGAGGAACGCATCACCGACGTCGGCCGGACGTTGGCTGGTGGCACGAGGCTGCAGGTGAAGCGCGGCGGAGACACGGTGGATGCAAGCGCGAGGTGTAAGAACATCGGAAGCGGGACGAGGATGATCACGAGTTTAGAGAATAATCACTCTATCTTGCTAAAAAAAGGTAGTACTATGCATAAGGTGTCATCAAAGGAGTAAAATCGAAAGCGTAACATCAGAAGTGGGATGAGGACAATAAAAAGATGTATAGCGAAATTTGATTGAAATGTTATTTTTTCACGAGTTACAATTACTATGCAACACACAATCTTACAAACAAATATGTCACCCATTTATCTTCATTTTTGACACTTCTATAACAAAAATAAAATAAACTAGAATGAAAAACTAGTGAACTGAGAAAAAAATAGAGGCTATTGCTAGTTTTACTAATAAGGATTCCCTCCGTTGCTAAATAAAATACTCCCTCCGTTCATATGTAGAGTGTATAAGTTTTGGAACGGAAATTAAACAATGCTCGTATACGAAAAAATACACTAGTTTAGGACGGAATTACCTCTGGCTAATTTACGTGGTCCAAAGAGGAGTTTGTATTAGATAAGGAAACATAATCAAATCTCTAGAAAATATATTCAGATGAGCGGTGGAAAGAAGTACACTCTATATTTTGGATTTTTTCTCAAAATCTTAGCCACCTTACATCAAGGAACAGAGGAGTATGTTTTAGGTCTTACAATGTGGACTAGATACAGACTGAAATGAGTGAACATACACACTAAATCACGTCTAGATACATACAAATTTAAAAAGTTAAATATCTTATATTTAGTAACCGATGGAATAGGCCCGTGCAAGTTTTACTAATAAGTAATATTAACAGGCTAATAGACATTAACATGAGCAATTGAGTGGTGGAATATAAAACATACATCATTCTATCAGTAAAGGGTGATACACTACGAAAAGTCACTTTGGCTCCCAAGTACAAGTGCTCTATGTGTTTGAAAAACACAAAAAAAATATTTAAAAGTTCAAAAGATCTAAAAAAATCTGGCATATTCTTAATGACGTAGTCCCTCCGATCCATTAAAACTGTCATGGGAAATGAACTTGCCTAATATAATTCCATAGCTGTACTTGCGACAGTTTTTCTCGACCAGAGGGAGTATATTACAAGCGTGCAATATTACAATATATATTTTTTTAAATTATATGGTCTACACAAAAATAGCAAATTTGGAAATTTTAAACAACTATACGAAGATTTGTACATCTCTCATCTTTGTTTAACTCAGAATGCAAAGTATTTCGCATTGTTATTTTGCACGCACATGGAAATACATTATTAAGAAGATGCATGATTTTTTTCAGATTTTTTCTGAACTTTTTTCAAACACAGGGAACACTGGTGCTCGGGAGCAATAAATCTTCGCTCGCTACACTATTCCTATTCCTAGTTAAACGGAGTGTGTTGCCGTTGCTGCGTCGCTGCCGTAGTCCCGGTGCCCGACGCCACTCACCGACGCGCTCGACGCTGCAACCCTGAGCTCTCAATGCTGCCGCATGGGCTTGGCCGATTTCGTCCGCTGATCCATACATTCTCTCCAGCCGCCGGTCTCCGATTTGAAGGGGCGACAAAATTAGCGATTTGAGGAGTAAGCAGAAGAGGAATCAGAGCAACCTCATGAGGTGAAAGAGCGGAAAACGACCCGATCGGGAGAAAATTTGCCTTATGGGATGTAACCCCAAATGGTAGGCCGGGTTTAGTTGAGCTACTAGCTGGACTCTGTTTTCTTTTGAGTAGAATTTGTATGGTTGTTTTTTTGCCTTTATGTGTGCGGAGTGTAACACTACGCAAACCACTGAGTTTGTGATTTTTTGGGCACATTCAGACTCAGCAACATACTTGCTTGCCAAGTGCCTGATATAATACACTAGGCAAACAACATGGCACTCTATGATACCCATCGAGTCCGCCACTCCGGTACTTATTGTTGTATTCATATATTTTTTTGAAACTAATTGTTGTATTCATATTCGAAAGGAGAATATATGTGCAATATAATTATGTGGCACATGGCTCATGTGGATCGAAACTATAGGGCATGGTTGGTTAATTCCGGCCATACTTTGCCAAGCCAAAGTTTGTCAATTTGGTATGTATTTGGTTCTTGCCATATTTTAGTAGTGCCATACTTTATATCTTTATTGTCTATCTGTTATACATCTGCTAGAGTGATTTTTGTATTTTGCCATGTACTGCCATATTTTTTGGGGCTCAATTGGAAAACTTAGGCTTGCACATCTGGACACGTGCTACACGTACGTCGTACTAAACATGGACGGAGGGTGTATTCGGACTTGTGTTCGTTGATACATGACTTCAAACGTGTTGAGATGACTGTTGGCGTGTTAAACACGCCATTTTATCAGCCATACGCTAGCTTGGACTACACGTGTAGAAATCCGAATACGAAACCGAGTAGTGTACGGTGACTTTTCCGATCCAATACCCATACCCATACTGTTCTGTAGCTCTCTGTATAAGCACGAGCTGTCACTACACCACGACATACATTTAGAGGCATTTTAGTTGAGGCACTTTTTAAAGTGCCCTAAAAGGTTTCAATTAGTGGCACTTTGTAAAAGTACCCTAATATATATGATCTTTGGAGTCACTTTGCCAAACTGTCCCAAAATGTCATATCTATTGGGACACTTTGAAAAAGTGACTCAAAAGGTTATAACTATTGGAGCACTTTGGTAAAGTGCCCAAAAGGTCATAACTATTGGGGCAATTTGACAAAGTGCCCTAATAGGTCAAGAGCTCTAAATATGCCTCGTTCCGTAACTACCTCCGACGGTTATGGTATTACATTTCTAACCTCGCACGACACTCCTTTTCTAATCCTTTTCTAATCCTCTGCCGCACCTAATTACTTAAAGCCTTTATTTTTAAGTGTGAAAATAGAAAATAATTTTTAACTTCCGTGAGCCGAATCTGTTGGCTGGATCGGCCCAGTTAGCCGGGCCCACTAGGGCTTATCGGTTTGGGTCAACCCTACCCCGGTCCAATTCTCTATCTCACAGCTCACGCGCACGACCTCTCCTCTCGTCCCCTTCTCCTCCCTAGCGATTCTGTCACCTCCGCCACGCCCTTCTCCGGCCGCCATCTCGGCCGCAGCCGGCCGGGTCCGCCGCCGTGGAGCTCTGCTACTGCTCAGCCGCCTCCTACTCCACTGATTCCCCAACTCAATCTCCACTATCCAGCCCCTCACGGTCTCCTCCTTGCTGAACCCTAACCCTAGCCCCCAATGGCTCAGTTCGCCGGAGCTGTCCCCCGGGATCCTGCGCCTCCGCGCCTCCTACTGCGCCTCATCGTCGACCACGGTCGCCTCCTCGAGCCCCTTCTCGAGCATGCCATCTTGGTGTACTGCTCCTGTCAACCACGACTTAAACCTCGAGCTTCTACTCTACCAGGCCGCCATGGTCGCTCTGGTGGTCAGGGTGTGCTGGAATGGCTGCTCCGACAATGGTGAGGTGGTGCGGTGATGCTGTGGATGCTGCTGGTGGTCAAGGTGCGGTGGTCTGCCGTTGCTGTCGCGGTCGCTGACGGGACGGTGGTGGTGCCGTCACCGCAACCTCGGCGACAAACGACTGCAACAATGTGACGGCGGGATGGTGCTCTGGCGGAACTCCGGCATCGCCTCCTTCATCTACTACCTCAACGCCACTCCCTTCAAGCTGTGTGACGAGGGGTAGACTCATCAAGACCCATGGTTAAGGTCCCTTGAAGACCCATGGTTCAAGCTGTGTGACGAGGGGTAGACTTCATCTACTTACCATGGTGATCGGGTGCTCGGTGAAGTAGTGTGTCAACTTCCTTGAGGACATGAATACAGCGTATGCCAGCTTTTGATAGTGCGGGTACCGCTGTTTTGATATGGAGAGAACCTCGCTCAGGTAGTAGACTGGACGTTGTATGCTTTGGATGTGCCCCTCCTCCATGCGTTCGACTACCAGTACGGTGCTCACCACCCTGTTTGTAGCCGAGACATACAGGTAGAGTGGTTCCCGTTCCTTAGGTGCGACGAGGATCGGAGGGCTTGTGAGGATCCGCTTGAGATCTGTGAAGGCTGCTTCAGCTTCTGGCGTCCACTCGAACTTGTCCGCCTTCTTCATCAGTCGATAGAATGGTAGAGCCTTTTCACCCAGTTTGCTGATGAATCGACTGAGCGCTGCTACTCGTCCTGCTAGTTTCTGCACATCGTGAAGCTTTGAAGGCCTTTGCATTGTGAGGATGGCCTGTATTTTCTCCGGGTCTGCTTCGATTCCACGGGCAGAGACTAGGTACCCTAGGAGCTGCCCGGCTGGAACGCCGAACGTGCACTTCTTAGGATTGAGCTTGATATGGAAGCGTTTGAGGTTTGCGAACGTCTCCCTCAAATCGTCGAGTAGTGTGTGTTCTTCCCTTGTGGTAATGACAATGTCATCCACGTAGACCTGGACGTTGCGTCCGATTTGCTTTTTGAGGCAGTCCTGCATCATGCGCTGGTATGTTGCACCCGCGTTTTTGAGCCCAAAGGGCATAGTTGTGTAGCAGTAGACCCCGAGTGGGGTTATGAACGCCGTTTTTTCTTCGTCTTCTTGCTTCATCCTTATCTGGTGATAACCTGAGTAAGCATCCAGAAAGGAGAGTCGTGCGCATCCGGCGGTGGAGTCGACGATCTGGTCGATTCGGGGTAGCGGGAAGTGATCCTTTGGACAGCACTTGTTCAGCGCTGTGAAGTCCACGCACATCCGAAGGATGTCTGTATGCTTCTTCTCTACGAGTACGGGGTTGGCCACCCATTGTGATTTCTTGATTTCCCTAATGAATCCTGCTGCGAGTAACCGGTCGACTTCAGATTCGACTGCGGTTCGCTTTGGGCCGGAGATTCGACGCATCGTTTGCTTGACTGGCTTTGCATCTGGAAACAATTGGAGAGAGTGCTCGGCGAATTCCCTGGGAATACCTGGCATGTCGGCTGGACACCACGCAAATATTTCCCAGTTCTCACGGAGGAATTCGACGAGCGCGCCTTCCTATGCGATAGGCAGGCTCGAAGATATGTTGACTGTCTTGGACGGATCGGTCGGGTGCACCTGATGCGACCTTGTGTCATTTGTAGCATTGAAGGATCTGTCGACTGCCAACTTCTTATGCTCCGGAAGGAGTGTGCGGTCGTTGGAAATCGCCAGGTCGGCGAGTGATTCTTCCACCCCGAACATCTCGGAGATTTTGCTGAACTCGCGGTCGCAAGCATCGGACCTTTGAAAGTTTCCACGGACAGTGATGACTCCCTTTGGTCCTGGCATCTTCAGCGTGAGGTACCGCCATGAATCGAGCAAACGTCGGGCGACCAAGAATAGCATGGTATTGTGATTTCCAGTCGACGACCTCGAACTCAATCGACTCTGTCCTGAAGTGGCTTTTGTCCCCGAACGTAACGTCGAGTTGTATGGTGCCTTCTGGGCTAATTGCTTTGCCAGGAACGATACCGTGGAAGGTATTTGAAGATTTTGGGAGGTTTTCGACTGACCTGTTCATTTTGCGGAGCGTGTCCGCGAAGATGATGTTTATGCCGCTGCCTCCATCCATGAAGACCTTGGTCATGGCGTAGCCTCCTATTTGCGCGTCGAGTACCAGAGCCGCGTGCCCTGGTCGAACTACAGCTGGGGGATGATCCTCTCGACTGAAGCTTATGATGGTTTCCGATCCCTTCAGAAATTCGGCACGGCAGGAGGTGCCATGACAGCCATGTTCACTGTCGAGTGATTAGCTTTTGCTGCCTGTTGGAGGGGCGACCCTTTTGTATCATGTACATCTGCCCGTGGGGCTGTGGATATTGATCATCTTCCGCCCGTAGTACGGGTTGTATGGCACCTGCGAGGTTTGCGCCTGGAGCAGGCTGTGGTGGTGGTTGCGGTGGCGGCTGTGGCGCCATGAGAGCGGGCACAGCGTTCGGCTGTGGTGCGGGTGCAGGCGTGGGCTGAGCAGGTGCTGGGCCGTACCTTTTGAGTCGTATCATGTAGTCAGTCGCCATTTGGTCGAATTCCCTGCAGTTCCTTAGGGTGTGATTGGAGCGTAGTTTTCCGTCGTCCCCCTTGAAGAGGTGGAATCTGCACCAGTCGTCCATCTTTTCCTCGAATGACCGCTCGGGTTTTGCGTCGCTGCGTTTGCGCCATTCTTGCCTTTTGTAGCTGTCGCTCCGCTGCTCGCGATCTCGACTGTCCCGTCGATCATCCGAGCGTCGATTGCTTCTATCTTGGTCCTCCCGGGTTGTGTGTATCCAGCCGCCATGAACTCGGGTCTGTTATCGTCGTAAGGACGTTTGGAACGTTTGCGCCTGCGATCTTCTCTGTATGAATCTCTGCGGCCTCGACTGCCGCTTTCGTAGTTGTCGCGTGGTGGGGAAGCACGGGATCTGCGTACAGAATCCTCTCCATCTGCCCACTCAGTCGCAACTTTGATGAGGTCAGCCAGGGAGGTTGGCTTTTCACGACCAGTGCCTCTTTGAAGTCCTTCCTGGCGAGACCTTGTATGAAGGCATCCATGGCCCTGTCTTCTGACACTTTGCCAACCGAATTGCGTATTTCGGTCCACCGCCGTATGTATGATCTCAACGACTCGTCTGATCGTTGAGTGCATGCCCTTAATTCTTCGAATGTCTTCGGGCGCTCACATAGAGGCTCGAAGTTTTTGATGAAGTCTCTGCGGAAATCGTCCCACGAGTCGTATGATGATGGAGGGAGCGCTTGAGCCAGTCGCGGGCAGTTCCTTCGAGCATGAGTCGTATGTACTGCATCGCCGTGGTGTTCGTGCCACGCTGGCATGCCACGGCGAGTCTGTAATCTTCTAGCCACCCGGAAGGTTCTTGGCGACCGTTGTACTTGGGTTGTTCGCCTGTCAACTTGAACCTTTGGGCATCCGCGTCTCACGGATGCGTCGAGTGAAGCACAATGCTCCGCATGGCTCTGGTTCGCGATCAGAGTATGAATCGCTGCTATAGGATCTTCGAGATCTGCTTCTGCTGGACCTGTGCCGGCGCGTGCTTCTCCTTCCTTCATCCGAGTGGTGGCTGCGACCACTGCGATGATGTGCTGCGTGTCGTGAGTCGACTATGTCGCGATCGCGATTCCTTGCTGGAGTTTTGTCTTCTGGCTGTATAGCCTGTGCCGCTAGAGCTAGCGATTTGAGTTGTTGGCGATGCAGGGCTGCGTTAGGGTCATTCGCCGGAGGTTGCATTGCCTTGAGGTAAGCACCTACGGAGAATAATGCACCCGCAGCAGTTTTGGGCACTGGGATTCCGTTAGCGTCCTCTGTCATGAACGACAGGTTACGGGTGATTGCTACCCTTTCATGTTCTGGAAGGCTTGCCAACCGCGACCTAGGTCGTGGGGTTGGTTGCATTGTGGACCCGAGGGATTGCTCCCTTCTTCGGGCACTCGAGAGGCTGGCTTGCCTTTTGCGCTCTTCGAGCGTCGCTCGGTAGTTTTGCAGTCGAATTGACTCCTGCCAGTTGAAGTACTGGAAGGTCAACATCTCCTCTGGGGTGGAATTTGGTGGCATCATTGTGCACTCCTTTATGACTTTATCTGCTTTTGCTGCCATCTCCTCCGTGATTGTCAAGGTTGTGACCCCATCCGGCATGGTTACCGTGCATGGGAATTGTGCAGGCCTGCGAGCGGCTGCGTCTGCGGATGATTCTGCGGAGAAGGCCACGTAGACCTGATGGGGCGTGACCCGTGGACAGGTGTATGTGCTGTCGATTCCAGTCATGGACTCGACGTCGCCGTCGAGGCTCATGTCAGAGCCAGTATGTTCATCGAGTAGATCTTCGAGGCGAATCTCGTTGTCGATGTGCTCATCGCCTATGCTCATCTCGGTGTTGGCGAACCATTATGGATTTCTGAGTCGAGGTTGGTGTTGGTGAAGATCTCCGAGTCGACGTTGCTGTCGTTATGAATCGCGGGCTCGTAGAAGTCATCGAGGGAGATCCCGCAGTCGAAACTCTCGTCGAGTGGTAGGTTGAAGTCGACGTTGCTTGTGCGGTATGCTGATTCTGCCTCGCCTTGGAGTTCCGTCATCATGAACCTGTCGATCTCGCCGGTCGACATGGTTGTTGCGGGCGAGCAGGCTTCAGGAATCGACGACGGGGCGAGCGCAGTCGACGGAGCCTCGAGTGCGCCCAGCGCCAGTTGTTGCGGATCTGTCGAGTCCTGCGTGCCAAGATTGTTTACGAAAAAATTGAATGCTCCAACAGTTAACTCAAACCTGATTCAAGGCCGGAAAACGCCTCCTGAAGCTCCGGCGAGTGCGGATTGAAATTCATTGGAAGAGCAGATGCGCTTTTTGCAGGTGAAGCGGGCAGGCTGCCGCTTTTCGAGTGGATCGGCGAGTCGCCGTGTGTCGCCTGGATCGGCGAGTTGCTGTTTGCTGACATGGCCGGCGAGTTGCCGTTTGCAGATGAGATCGGCGAGTTGCCGTTTGCTGGTGTGATCGGCGATTTGCCGTTTGCTGTTGGGACCGGCGAAACTTCGAGTCCAGCGCTATTCTTTCCCACAGACGGCGCCACTTGACGAGGGGTAGACTCATCAAGACCCATGGTTAAGGTCCCTAGGTTATGAATATGGGGGAGAGAACGTGGTAGAGCTGGAAGTATCGTCGGCTGACAAGCAGGGCAAAGATTTTACCCAGGTTCAGGGCCCTCGTGTGGAGGTAACACCCCTACGTCCTGCCTGTCTGTTATTGCTTTGTGAATATGATGGTTACAAGGTCCCGGCGAGATGTCGATCTCGCTAGGGTTTTGGTGGCTCTGAAAGTACGTGGTCTGGTTCGATGGCCCTCCCAGTCCTTAAATAATAGGCTGGGTCTCGGGTGTTCGTAACCGACTCGATTTACAAGTAAGGAAACTCTAAACCGACTATTGCTTCGCCAAACTTGGAGGATACTCCATCTTGTGGGCCTCCCTTCATGGGCTTCATGTAGGCTCTGATAGTTGGGCCTAGTCGATACGTGCACCAGGTATCCTCACGGTAGGGTACCCAATAGGCATACTCATGTCACTGTGCCTCGACTACAACTGCCCAAGGTGAGCACTCCTTCTGTGATCGGCTGTCAAGCCGATGAACTGTGGTTTTTGTTGCTCGTGTAGTGCTACAGTTCATCCTAGTGATAGAACTAGTGTGGGTTGTGGACTGTGGTAGAGTTCCTGGTTACTTTAGGTTCTAGGCGAGCTCCAGTCTTAATAAAAGTTATCTTCTAGGACATGCCGATGGATGGCCCCAGAGGTAATCACTCTTTTCTGCAGTAGCTAGGTAATATTAATAAAATTCTGAAGTTAAGCCACAACAAAATGGTTTGTTAGTATGATTCATACTTTTCAAAGTAATTGGTCACAAGTTTTAAATAATTTGTTCGTACGTGAAAAAAGAGAATAAAATAAAACTAAGACAAAGAGAAAAATAGAGAGAAAACAATGAGTGGAGATTTCTTAATCCCGAGCTCCAGCGCTCCCTGTGTTTTAAAAAATTAAAAAATTATATTTCGAAGTTTCAAAAAAATTGAAAAAATCATGGATATTCTTAATGATGTATTCTAAAATCGTGCAAAATTTCAATTAGAAATACTTTGTATTTTGAACTACAGAAAAAAAGACAAGTGTACACATCTGAGTATAGTGTTTTAAATCTCCAAACTTTTAAGATTTTGTTCTTTTTGTGTAGCCCAACATACAAAGTATTTCTAATTGAAATTTTGCACGTTTTTAGAATACATAATTCAGAATATCCATGATTTTTTTCATATTTTTTGATACTTTGAAATATGATTTTTATTTTTTTAAACGGAGGGAGCACTGGAGCTCGGGAGCACAAATGGATTTCCTGAAAACAACCTTGATAATAAACGAACGGGCAAATAATAGGTTTTTTTAAAAGGATGGGCAAAGAATAGGTGCTTCCGATCGAACTTGCTATGCACCCACTGGCGGAGCGTCGTTTGTGGCGAAAGTGGGCTACGACCCCTCCTTCCAAAGTGCAATTATGTTCTTATTACTATGTATACTCACCGCTCGTGGCCCAGCCCATCGGCAGATCTCATGCCGTTTTCTCTTTCCTTTCCTCAACGTCTGCAGCGCTAGGCACCTAGGCCTACGTTGCTGGATCCCTCCTTCTCGACGAAATCCTTGATCCAGGTTAGATAAGTACATTTTCTGATTATTTCATCAACGATTTGGAGCAATTGATACCCCTACCCAGGTTAGGTAATTTAGATGTATTGATACAAATTTTGATTTTCTAATTCTAGGTTATCGGTCCTATTCAGTTGTCTTTTGGTCAGTGGCAATGATATTTTCTTTGGAGCACCGAAAGTCACTTGTCCATTTCTATATCCCGTTTTTCCATGAAAAAAACAGTATATCATCATAACACTGCCTCAAATCTGGCCGATTTTTTCATGCATATTCTGTTTGCTATAGTATTGGCCCCCTCTTGTGATTCATTCACGCTCCGCCACTCTATGCACCCAAAAGAAATCTGCCACACACACATACTCCCTCCGTTCCATAATGTAAGATGTTTTAGGTGGTACACATGTTGTCTAGATTCGGACTAAAAATAGTGTACATACACACTAAAACGTGTCTAGATGCAAGTGTATACATGTGAATGTAGGAAAAGTCTAAAACATCTTATATTGTGGAACGGAGGGAGTAGCTAGTACTTGGGCCGGCCAAGTTGTAGAGAGTACTGGCAAGGCAGAGCTAAGCGCGGGCGATATCTCCCTAGCACTCGGTGCAGGCGATACATAGGTGGCCCGATGACATGGCCACATTCACCCAAAACAGAGAGATGGAAACTGGGGTCTTGGGCCACCATCCCACCAAAGCCCGTCATTTTTTAGTTTATAACCACTTGCAGCCCCTTTAGCAAACACAAAGGGGTGATTCTCCGAAGCAAGTAGCAGTCGCTGAGGTCGTTGTTTCACGGAGCTTACTGCCCATGAATGACGGACATATATCACCCCTTCCATCGCTATCAAAGATTGACATTCTAATGTCAAAAAAAGAAAAAAAGATTGACATTCTTCTGCCCATCCATCGAAAATTATCCATTGCTGCGCGCCTCCTCCAATTCTTTTTCTTCAAACCCTTTATCTATACATAAACGCAATGGTGAGTACCAGTCTACAAGATTACAACAAGTTTTGCAGCCAACAACCAGTATCATGGCCATGGCCTCCTCCCTTTTCAAACGCCCCCTATTCCTACTCCTGCTTCTCCTGGCCGTCTTCCTCGATGGCTCATCAGCAACCTCCCGCCTCGCCACCGAGGAAACCGACCAGATGATCCTGCGCATGATGGAGGGGAGGTTTCGGCGCTGGAAGGCCGAGCACAATAAAATATACGCCACACCGGAGGAAGAGCGCGACCGGCTCCGCGTGTACGCGCACAACATCCGCTACATCGAGGCCACCAACGACAACGCCGGCATCGGGCTCACCTGCGAGCTCGGCGAGACCGCCTATACCGACCTCACGAACGATGAGTTCATGGACATGTACACCTCACCGTCATCCCCGCTCTCAGACTTCGACGACGAGGCAATCATCACGACCCGTGCCGGGCCGGTGGACGCCATGGGCGGCGGGCAGCTGCAGGTGTACATGAACGAGTCGTCCGGCGCGCCGGCGAGCGTGGACTGGCGCGCGAGCGGCGCCGTGACCACTAGTGGAAAACGGGCCCTTAGTCCCGGTTCTACAGGGCCTTTAGTCCCGGTTTGCCAACCGGGACTAGCAAATCGGGACTAAAGGCCCCCCTTTAGTCACGTTGGCCACGAACCGGGACTAAAGGTCCCCCACGGGGCAGAGCCGTGCGCGGGCGGGTGGAGGACCTAGAGGTAGGACCTTTAGTCCCGGTTGGTATTACCAACCCGGACTAAAGGTACCGGGAATTTTGTAATTTTATTTTCAATTCTATGTTCAATTATTCTCAATTGTAGTGTTAATTCTATTCCTAATTCTATTCTAAAATTTCTCACTTAGCCACACAATTAATAACTAGTTATACACTTAATCTCAGGTCAAAGTAATTAACCTGGTCAAACTTCCCATTCGATCACCCATCCTCCAGCCCGAGCACGCTTAACTTTTGAGTTCTTTCCAAATTAGCTTCCAAATGAGAAGTTAGAACTTACTGATAATAGTATCATATCAATCATATTAACCCGTGAGTCATGATGTTACACTTTTTTATTGTTTAAATTTTCAAAATTTATTTGAATAAATACAATGATTATGTAATATTTTTTTGAATAAATAACAATGATTATGTAATAATATATTTTAAGTAAATAACAGTGATTATGTAATAATATTTAATATGGAATAATCCATATCTTTAAATCGTAAATCGAAATTTGACAAATAAAATGTCTAAATTGATTAGAAAAATGAGAGGAATTCAAATATGCCATCCATTTCATCTTTTGCATCACAGAAACATCGATAATTCATATCTTTAAATCGTAAATCGAAATTTGACAAATAAAATATCTAAATTGATTAGAATAATGAGAGGAATTCTAGTTTTAGAAAGTTTGACCTCTTTCAAATTATTTTTATAAATATCATTTTCCTTTTTCTAAGTGGCAAAAAATGACTATTTTTGTGAACCAAGTACAAAAAATATCTTCGTTGTTTAGCTTGCCCTTGTCACAACAAGCTTTCAATGAATTGGAAAAACCTGCAGATCTTATTAGAGAATAATCCACCGAGCCAAGACCAAGATGTCTGGTCATATTGCTGGGGAGAGAAATATACTGCTGGGCAGTTTTATCTGAAGGTGTTTTCATCGTTGACAGTTCCGAAGACATACGGATGGATTTGGGAAACTTGCTGCACAATGAATTATAAAGTGTTTGACTGGCTATTGTTGAGAGATAGACTCAACACTAAGGACATGTTAAAGCGCAGACACTGGAATGTTGCAGACAATGATCACTGCGTGTTTTGCCCTCTAAGAACATATGAAGATATGCAGCATCTCTTTTTCACGTGTAACTTTAGACAGAGAGTCAGGAATTACTTGCAAATTCAGTGGACAGTGGGGGATATCATTCAGACTATCATCTCCGTGGCGTGGAGAAGATTTCCGCATGTGTTCTCCATGGAGGTTATCATTGTGGCCTGCAGGGAATATCTGGCTGCAAAGAAATGGCAAAATCTTCAGAAATGAGAGGCCTACCTTTAATAGGTGGAGAAGTGGCTTTGTACATGATATGTATGCTTAGACATAGGATGAAAGCAAAGCATGTGCCAAGCTTGTTGGCCTGGTTAGATTATCTACCTTACGGTTTGTATATAGTGAAAGGACAAGGATGTCGCCTAGAGGGGGGAGGGGTGAATAGGCGATTAAACTTTTTCAGTTTAGGTTTGATAATTGCGGAATAAAACTAGATGTTTAAATTAACAAGACAACAACCTAAATATACTAGACTCACCTATGTGCACCAACAACTTATGCTAAGCAAGACACGCAACAAAGTGATAGCAATAGAATACTTCAAGCACGAAGACTATCACAATGTAAAGTACATAAGTAAAGAGCTCGGGTATAGAAATAACCGAGGCACACAGAGACGAGGATGTATTCCCGAGTTCCTCCTTTTTAGGGGAGTACGTCTCGTTGGAGAGCTGTGAGGCACCACAAAGGTCGATCTCAACGCCACAATGGCTCACCCTATTCTCCGATGAACCGCACCACAAAGGATTGGTTCACCTTCCACTATCGGAATCCTTCAAGATGGAATCTGGAGCCTTTACAACAACGATCCGGGCACACACCCACAAATGAATTGGGGACTCCTGAACAGCTACAAATGACCACAAGAGGTCTCAACCACCACAAAGGCGTCTAGGGTCCAAAGACCCAAGAGTAACAAGCTCACAAACTTTCAACTTCCACGAATCCTCGTGGAGACCACAAACCGATGCACAAAGCAATGGTAAGAGCACAAGTGCCAAAATCCTTCACTCTCAAATTCCAACAAAGCAACAAAGCTTATGGGGGAATAAGAGAGGAAGAACAATGGAGGAGAAACACCAAGTATTAGGAATTTTCTTGATTTCTATTTGTACAGTTTGCGGAGACTTGAGATGAGAAAATAGAAAATGCCGTGGGGCGGTTCCCTACAGTCGCGCTTCAAAAAAAAGATGCAAAATGGCACCATCTAATTCTCGCAAAGAGTAGTTCATATTTGATGGATAATCCCCAAGTATTAGGAATTTTCTTGATTTCTATCTAATTTCGCCTAGTTAAATGAGTTTATGCTGATTTTCTGAAAGTAATCAAAATTTGAACTACAAGTGTTTGATAAATGTAAGAAGAATGTGTACCTAGGACATCGTGGATTTCTTCCAAACAGACATCTCTTAAGAAAGAAAGGCAAGCATTTCAAAGGTGAGGCAGATCACCGGACGAAGCCTATCCGCCCTACTGGTAATGATATATATGGTATGGTCAAGGATTAAAAAGTAATCTTTGGAAATGGTCCTGGCGGATAATCTGTTCCGAATGACGCTGATGGACACGTACCCATGTGGAAGAAGAAATCTATATTTTGGGACCTACCCTATTGGAAAATCTTAGAGATTCGCTCTGCAATCGACGTGATGCAGGTGACGAAAAATCTTTGCGTGAACCCGCTAAACTTCTTGGGCGTGTATGGGAAGATGAAAGATACACCGAAATCACGGCAGGACCACCAACGTATGAACGAACGAGACGGCATGCATCCAGAGAAGTATCAAGGTCCTGCCAGCTACGCTCTTACCAGAGAAGAGAAGGAAATCTTTTTTGAAGTACTGAGCAGTATCAAGGCCCCGTCGGCTTCTCGTCGAATATAAAGGGAATAATAAACATGGAGAGAAAAAGTTGCAAAACCTAAAGTCTCATGACTGTCACGTTCTTATGACACAATTACTTCCGGTTGTATTGAGGGGGCTCCTACCGGAAAATGTTCGAGTACCCATTGTGAAGTTATGTGCATTACTCAATGCAATTTCTCAGAAGGTAATCGATCCAGCAACTCTACCAAGTTTACAGAAGGATAAAGTTCAAAAAAAAGTTTATAGAAGGATGTGGTCCAATGTCTTGTCAGCTTCGAGTTGGTGTTCCCACCATCCTTCTTCAATATTATGACGCACCTCATAGTTCACCTAGTTGAAGAGATTTCCATTCTCGGTCCTGTATTTCTACACAATATGTTCCCCTTTGAGAGGTTCATGGAAGTCTTAAAGAAATACGTTCATAATCGTGCTAGGCCAGAAGGAAGCATCTCCAAGGGCTATGGAACAGAGGAGGTCATTGAGTTTTGTGTTGACTTTATTCCTGACATTAAACCGATCGGTGTTCCTCAATCGCGCATGAGGACAGACTGCGTGGAAAAGACACGCTAGGAAAGAAAGAAATATTATGTATGGACGGGCTTTCTTTCACTCAAGCACACTACACAGTTCTACAAAATTCCAGCTTTGTGGCTCCGTATTTCGAGGAACACATGAATATTGTACGCTCCAAAAACCCGGAGCAGACCGGCTCCTGGATTAAAGAAGAACACATGGAGATATGGTGCAAAATGGTACCCATCTAATTTTACAAAGAGTAATCCATATTTTATGAATAATACCCAAGTATTAGGAATTTTCTTGATTTCTACCTAATTTCGCCTAGTTAAATGAGTATATGTCGATTTTTCAAAAGTAATTTCGCCTAGTTGAATGCATTTTGTGATCCAAAAGATGATATATTTGTCATATTTGGATTCCTCTCATTTTTCTAATCGATTTAGACATTTTATTTGTTAAATTTCGATTTACGGATTTAAAGATATGAATTATTTCATATTAAATGAAAAACGCCGACGGATTTAGTCCAGGTTGGTATCACGAACCGGGGCTAAAGATGGACCTTTAGTCCCGGTTCATGATACCAACCGGGACTAAAGGTCCCGTTCGAACCGGGACTAAAATCGTGCAACGTCCTAGCCGTTTGAACCGGGACTAATGCTCACATTAGTCCCGGTTCCAAACATGGCTGGGACTAAAGATGAGAACGAAAGGTCGTTTTCTACTAGTGAACGGAGGTGAAGAACCAGGGCCAGTGCGGTACGTACACGCTATGTGGATTGGATTGGTGGACCGTCGCCATCCGTCCACATTTTCCTTCATTTATTTCCATCCGTAGATCTGGAATTTATAATTTCGTGACCTACCTGTAAGCAAATCGCTCTCTGCGATCCACATGCTTCCATGTGCTACTGTCGCTGCCAAGATAGCAATACTTCATCATTATCCATAGATAATTGCTTGCCACTACAGGAAAGACCTTCTACGCCGACGGCCAACACCTATGCCGACGGTGTTTTGTCGGGGTCGTCGGCGTAGGCTCCGGCGAGGCTATCCCAGCGACACGGCCGTCGGCACAGATTATGCCGTCGGGATAGGTTTTCTACGCCGACGGTAGCCATCGGTTTAAACTAGACCGTCAGCGTATGTACGTTCAGGAAGTGATGACGTTGTAGCAAGCTCGACGCCGACGGCTTTGCCGTCGGCTAAGTTTTTTAATTTTTTTCTGGATCGCTTTCTTTTATGCGTAGAGCTACGCCGATGGCTTGGCCGTCGGCATATGTACCATGTATTTTTAATAATCTTCATTTTTATGCATTTATTTATTACTCTCAATTAAGTTTAATATGTTTTTTCACCGAATAGCGGTCTCCACCCACATAAAATGATGTCGCGAATCTTGTCTCTCAGAATTGCACGTCAAGAAATTACGTAAGTGTTATCGCATGTGTGTGAATATTATCGCAATAGTTGGGTGGATCTTGGTTTTGGGTGTTTCATATGTCCTAACGTAACACAACCAAGCAGTCCACTAGCCTACCCCCTTTCGAGTCCGTTCGAAACTAGGGTTTGACTTTATTCTAGCGGGTCTAGGGTTTCGCCGAAGCGGGGCCTTGGAGCGTCGGAAACCCACCCAAAGCTAGGTTGTGCCATACCATATGTATAAAAGTGTGTTGTGTGTTGTAAATGTCCAAGATCCTACTCCGGGATATGACCGGCTTCACCGACTGCACTTTCTCTCTAGTGAGTTTCTGCACTTAGAGGTGAAAACTCCTGTTTCGGGCGAACCGAGGGCAATCTTGTGTTGACTGTGATAAAAGTTGGTTTTGGGTGTTCCTATGTCCTAACCTAGCACAACCAAGGAAAAAAGTCCACTGGCCTACACCCTTTCAACACCGTTCAAGGGGGTAGACGAAAATGTTAGGGTTTTTCCAGCGGATCTAGGGTTTCTCCGAAACGGGGCCCCAGAGCGTCGAAAACCCCACCCAAACCTAGGTTGTGCCATACCATATGTATACAAGTGTGTTGTGTGTTGTAAATGTCCAAGATCCTACTCTGGGGTATGACCGGCTTCACCGACCGCACTTTCTCTCTAGTGAGTTTCTGCACTTAGAGGTGAAAACTCCCATTTCGAGCGAACCGGGGGCAATCTTGTGTTGACTTGTAATAAAAGTTGGTTTTGGGTGTTCCTATGTGCTAACCTAGCACAACCAAGGAAAAAATTCCACTGGCCTACCCCGTTTCGACTTCGGTCAAGGGGGTAGACAAAAACTTTGACTTTATTCCAGCGGGTCTAGGGTTTCGCCAAAGCGGGGCCCAGAGCGTCGGAAACCCACCCAAACCTAGGTTGTGCCATACCATATGTATACAAGTGTGTTGTGTGTGTTGCAAATCTCCAAGATCCTACTCCGAGATATGACCGGCTTCACGACCGTACTTTCTCTCTAGTGAGTTTCTGCACTTAGAGGTGAAAACTCCCGTTTCGGGCAAACCAAGGGCAATCTTGTGTTGACTTGTGATAAACGTTGGTTTTGTGTGTTCCTATGTCCTAACCTAGCACAACCAAGGAAAAAAGTCCACTGGCCTACCCCCTTTCGACGCCGTTCAAGGGGTAGACGAAAATGTTAGGGTTTTTCCAGCGGATCTAGGGTTTCACCGAAGCGGGGCCCTGGAGCGTCAGAAACCCACCCAAACCTAGTTGTGCCATACCATATGTATACAAGTGTGTTGTGTGTGTAAATGTCCAAGATCCTACTTCGGGGTATGACCGCTTCAGCGACCGCACTTTCTCTCTAGTGAGTTTCTGCACTTAGAGGTGAAAACTCCCGTTTCGGGCAAACCGGGGGCAATCTTGTGTTGACTTGTGATAAAAGTTGGTTTTGGGTGTTCCTATGTCCTAACCTAGCACAACCAAGGAAAAAAGTCCACTGGCCTATCCCCTTCGACGCCGTTCAAGGGGTAGACGAAAACGTTAGGGTTTTTCCAGCGGATCCAGGGTTTCGCCGAAGCGGGGCCCCGGAGCATCGAAAACCCACCCAAACCTAGGTTGTGCCATACCATATATATACAAGTGTGTTGTGTGTTGTAAATGTCCAAGATCCTACTCCGGGGTATGACGGCTTCACCGACCGCACTTTCTCTCTAGTGAGTTTCTGCACTTAGAGGTGAAAACTCCCGTTTCGGGCGAACGGGGCAATCTTGTGTTCACTTGTGATAAAAGTTGGTTTTGGGTGTTCCAATGTCCTAACCTAGCACAACCAAGGAAAAAAGTCCACTGGCCTACCCCCTTTTGACTTCGTCAAGGGGGTAGACGAAAACTTTGACTTTATTCCAACGGGTCTAGGGTTTCGCCGAAGCGAGCCCCCGAGGCGTCGGAAACCCACCCAAACCTAGGTTGTGCTATACCATATGTATACAAGTGTGTTGTGTGTTGTAAATGTCCAATATCCTACTCCGGATATGACGGCTTCACCGACCGCACTTTCTCTCTAGTGAGTTTCTGCACTTAGAGGTGAAAACTCCCGTTTCGGGCAAAACCGGGGCAATCTTGTGTTGACTTGTGATAAAAGTTGGTTTTGGGTGTTCCTATGTCCTAACCTAGCACAACCAAGGAAAAATTCCACTGGCCTACCCCTTTCGACTTCAGTCAATGGGGTAGACGAAAACATTAGGGGTTTTTCAGCGGATCTAGGGTTTCGCCGAAGCGGGGCCCCGGAGCGTCGAAACCCACCCAAACCTAGGTTGTGCCATACCATATGTATAAAAGTGTGTGTGTGTTGTAAATGTCGAAGATCCTACTCCGGGATATGACCGGCTTCACCGACTGCACTCTCTCTAGTGAGTTTTCTGCACATAGAGGTGAAAACTCCCGTTTCGGGCAAACCGGGGGCTATCTTGTGTTGACTTGTGATAAAAGTTGGTTTTTGGGTGTTCCTATGTCCTAACCTAGCACAACCAAGGAAAAAAGTCCACTGGCCTATCCCCTTCGACGCCGTTCAAGGGGTAGACGAAAACGTTAGGGTTTTTCCAGCGGATCCAGGGTTTCGCCGAAGCGGGGCCCGGAGCATCGAAAACCCACCCAAACCTAGGTTGTGCCATACCATATATATACAAGTGTGTTGTGTGTTGTAAATGTCCAAGATCCTACTCCGGGTATGACCGGCTTCACCGACCGCACTTTCTCTCTAGTGAGTTTCTGCACTTAGAGGTGAAAACTCCCGTTTCGGGCGAACCGGGGGCAATCTTGTGTTCACTTGTGATAAAGTTGGTTTTGGGTGTTCCAATGTCCTAACCTAGCACAACCAAGGAAAAAAGTCCACTGGCCTACCCCCTTTTGACTTCGGTCAAGGGTAGACGAAAACTTTGACTTTATTTCCAACGGGTCTAGGGTTTCGCCGAAGCGGGCCCCCGGGGCGTCGGAAACCCACCCAAACCTAGGTTGTGCTATACCATATGTATACAAGTGTGTTGTGTGTTGTAAATGTCCAATATCCTACTCCGGGATATGACCGGCTTCACCGACCGCACTTTCTCTCTAGTGAGTTTCTGCACTTAGAGGTGAAAACTCCCGTTTCGGGCAAAACCGGGGGAAATCTTGTGTTGACTTGTGATAAAAGTTGGTTTTGGGTGCTCCTATGTCCTAACCTAGCACAACCAAGGAAAAAGTCCACTGGCCTACACCCTTTCACACCGTTCAAGGGGGTAGACGAAAACGTTAGGGTTTTTTCCAGCGGATCTAGGGTTTCGCCGAAGCGGGGCCCCGGAGCGTCGGAAACCCACCCAAACCTAGGTTGTGCCATACCATATGTATAAAAGTGTGTTGTGTGTTGTAAATGTCCAAGATCCTACTCCGGATATGACCGGCTTTACGACTGCACTCTCTCTAGTGAGTTTCTACACTTAGAGGTGAAAACCTCCCGTTTCGGGCAAACCGGGGGCAATCTTGTGTTGACTTGTGATAAAAGTTGGTTTTGGGTGTTCCTATGTCCTAACCTAGCACAACCAAGGAAAAAATTCCACTGGCCTATCCCCTTCGACGCCGTTCAAGGGGGTTGACGAAAACGTTAGGGTTTTTCCAGCGGATCCAGGTTTCGCCGAAGCGGGGCCCCGGAGCATCGAAAACCCACCCAAACCTAGGTTGTGCCATACCATATATATACAAGTGTGTTGTGTGTTTGTAATGTCCAAGATCCTACTCCGGGGTATGACCGGCTTCACCGACGCACTTTCTCTCTAGTGAGTTCTGCACTTAGAGGTGAAAACTCCCGTTTCGGCGAAAAGGGGGCAATCTTGTGTTCACTTGTGATAAAAGTTGGTTTTGGGTGTTCCAATGTCCTAGCCTAGCACAACCAAGGAAAAAAGTCCACTGGCCTACCCCTTTTGACTTCGGTCAAGGGGGTAGACGAAAACTTTGACTTTATTCCAACGGGTCTAGGGTTTCGCCGAAGCGGGCCCCCGGGGCGTCGGAAACCCACCCAAACCTAGGTTGTGCTATACCATATGTATACAAGTGTGTTGTGTGTTGTAAATGTCCAATATCTACTCCGGGATATGACCGGCTTCACCGACCGCACTTTCTCTCTAGTGAGTTTCTGCACTTAGAGGTGAAAACTCCCGTTTCGGGCAAACCGGGGGAAATCTTGTGTTGACTTGTGATAAAAGTTGGTTTTGGGTGCTCCTATGTCCTAACCTAGCACAACCAAGGAAAAAAGTCCACTGGCCTACACCCTTTCAACACCGTTCAAGGGGGTAGACGAAAACGTTAGGGTTTTTTCCAGCGGATCTAGGGTTTCGCCGAAGCGGGGCCCGGAGCGTCGGAAACCCACCCAAACCTAGGTTGTGCCATACCATATGTATACAAGTGTGTTGTGTGTTGTAAATGTCCAAGATCCTACTCCGGGATATGACCGGCTTCACCGACTACACTCTCTCTAGTGAGTTTCTGCACTTAGAGGTGAAAACTCCCGTTTCGGGCAAACCGGGGGCTATCTTGTGTTGACTTGTGATAAAAGTTGGTTTTGGGTGTTCCTATGTCCTAACCTAGCACAACCAAGGAAAAAAGTCCACTGGCCTATCCCCTTCGACGCCGTTCAAGGGGGTAGACGAAAACGTTAGGGTTTTTCCAGCGGATCCAGGGTTTCGCCGAAGCGGGGCCCCGGAGCATCGAAAACCCACCCAAACCTAGGTTGTGCCATACCATATATATACAAGTGTGTTGTGTGTTGTAAATGTCCAAGATCCTACTCCGGGGTATGACCGGCTTCACCGACCGCACTTTCTCTCTAGTGAGTTTCTGCACTTAGAGGTGAAAACTCCCGTTTCGGGCAAACCGGGGGAAATCTTGTGTTGACTTGTGATAAAAGTTGGTTTTGGGTGTTCCTATGTCCTAACCTAGCACAACCAAGGAAAAAAGTCCACTGGCCTACACCCTTTCAACACCGTTCAAGGGGGTAGACGAAAATGTTAGGGTTTTTCCAGCGGATCTAGGGTTTCTCCGAAACGGGGCCCCAGAGCGTCGAAAACCCACCCAAACCTAGGTTGTGCCATACCATATGTATACAAGTGTGTTGTGTGTTGTAAATGTCCAAGATCCTACTCCGGGGTATGACCGGCTTCACCGACCGCACTTTCTCTCTAGTGAGTTTCTGCACTTAGAGGTGAAAACTCCCGTTTCGGGCGAACCGGGGGCAATCTTGTGTTGACTTGTGATAAAAGTTGGTTTTGGGTGTTCCTATGTCCTAACCTAGCACAACCAAGTAAAAAAATTTGACTTTATTCCAGCGGGTCTAGGGTTTGGCCGAAGCGGGGCCCCAGAGCGTCGGAACCCCACCCAAATCAAGGTTCTGCCATACCATATGTATACAAGTGTGTTGTAAATGTCCAAGATCAACCATTGTACGGAGAAAAGCTCGGGGTAGATATGCGGGGCCAACAGACTAGGGTTTGGCTGGAAAAGGATAGTCCGAGCGCCGGAATAATTTGCGTGTGGCCCTACCATATAATACAATAAATTATAATAAAACTATATAAATTTATAATGGAATAAATTATAATGTTTAAAATGTTAATGGGCTATACGATGTCGGATCAAATTGAATTGGTAGGATGTCGGAGAAAAACGATCACCTGAAGTATACGATAGGGCCCCATACAACAGAGGCTAATGGGCTACAAATTGAGTAGGGCCAGGCTTGTATATTAGGCCGACAACCTGAAACAAAGGTGGCCTGCTTTTTCACTATAAAAAAGGCTAGGCCGAATAAACGAGCTACTCGCCTATTCCCATCGCATCACCACGGTTAACGTATAAAGGCAACCCCAAATATTCAAATAAACCAAAACACTCAAATTAACCCACAAGTTTCAACTATTAAAATAAAAAGGACATGACTAGGTATAAGGCGCCTGCTATTTGGCAAATGTGTACACGCGCGGTGAGAAGAAATAGCTTCCTTTTGCATGCATGCACTAAATACCAAAATTGCTGATGTCGTCCTAAATTTATACGGGCATGGAGTGTGCGTCGCAGCCAGAGAATTGCCCTCCTTTCTATGCATGCAAGCTGATGTCATCTCGCATTAAATGCAAAATTCAAAAATTTAAAAGTTTTGTAGCCCAAACCGTTTGTCCGATTTAGAATCCGTTTTCACCGCTGAGCTAGTCGCAACGAGATCTTCGAAACTAGATCCCATGTTGACATATTCCGACAACTTTTTTTTGGACCCAAAAGTTACCCACCCCGTAACATATAAGTTACCCAGGCTGTAGTATATAACTTACCCACCATATTAACGATTAGTTTTCGGGTTGAAATAAAACCAATTTTCGTTGTTCTTTTCGATTTTTTCGTGTTTTGAAGTTACCACACCTAGTTTTTCATAAGTGAATATCACTTTGGGATTGTAAATGTATAGTGCACAAGTTGGTAACTATACACTAAAACACCCGTACAACTCCATATGTATTAGGATGATAACTGTCGATTTCATAGTGACAACGACACCATAAAAAGGATGGGCATTATGTTCGTAACTATTATTTAGAGGACACGGTAACTACATCAATTTCGTGGTGAATAACTATATCATGAACACATGGATACTTTCTGGGTGGGTAACTCTATCAGTATTGTGTGGGTAACTATTACCGAGAGTGTATGGTAACTACATTGATTTCATGATGGAAAACTACATCATGAAAACACATGGTAACTTTTACCAGTACTGCGTGGTAACTACAACAGTATTGGATTGGTAACTATTACCGAGAGAGTAAGATAACTACATCGATTTCGTGGTGGATAATTACATCATGAATACATGGGTAACAATATCAGTACTGGGTGGGTAACTATTAGCCAGAAGGTAGGGTGACTACATCAATTGATTAGTGATAACTAAATCATGAACGGATGGGTAACTCCATCAGTACGTAGTGGGAAACTATTGCAAATAAAGTAGGCTAACCATACTACATCAATTGCGTGATGGATAACTATATCATGAACACAAACTTAACTCCGTCAGTATAGGGTAGATAACTCCATCACTATTGGCGGGTGGGTAACTCTATCATTATTGGCTGGGTAACTATTACTGGGAGAGTATGGTAACTATATCGATTTCGTGGTGGATAACTACATCATGAAAACACATGGTAACTTCATTAGTACTCAGAGGGACTATTATCGAGAATGTATGGGTAACTACATCAATTTTGTAGTGGATAACTACATCCTGAACACATGGGTAACTTTATCAGTACTGGTGGGTAACTCTATCAGTATTGGATGGATAACTATTACTGAGAATATATGGTAACTATATCAATTTTGTGGTGGATAACTACATCACGAAAACACATGGGTAACTATATCAGTACTGTGTGGGTAACTCCATCAATATTGGGTGGATAATTATTACCGAGAGAGAAAAGTAACTAGAACAACTTCGTGGTGGATAACTATATCATGAAGTAACTTCATCGTAGGGTAACTATATCAGTATTGGGTGCGTAACTATGGTTAACTGTAACGATTTCGTGATGGATAACTACATCATATACACATGGATAACTTCATAAGTACCGTGTTGGTAACTCCATCAGTATTGGGTGAATAACTATTACCGAGAGAGTATGGTAACTACATTGATTTCGTGGTGGATAACTACATCATGAAAACACATGGGTAACTTTATCAGTACTGGGTGAGTAACTCACTCAGTATTAGGTGGTAACTATTAACGAGAGAGCAAGGAAACTATAACGATTTCATGGTGGATAAACTACACATGAAAACTCATGGGTAACTTTATCAGTACTGGTTGGTAACTCCATAAGTATTGGGTTGGTAACTATTACGGACAACAAAGAGATTAGGGTAACTAAATCGATCTCGTAGTGGATAACTACATTATGAATGCATGGGTAACTTTATCAGTAATGGATTGGTAACTCCATTGGTTTAGGTTGGGTAACAATTACACTGTGTTTGGATGTAGGAATTGGGGGCTGGAATCGCGAATCTGGAATTGCTGGAGCAGTTTCCGTTGTTTGGTGTGGATTGGGAATTCTGGGATGGAAATGATGGGCAATTCCGCGCTGAGACCCGCGTACCTGTTCGCTGGGGCAAAAACTTTCCGAGCCTCGACCCTCGGAAACGCAGGGAATCCTCTCGCAGTCTCGCGTACCCGTTCGCTCACGGCCCGTTCCTCTCTCTCTCGCTCGTGAACAGGCGGACGAGCTCGACCAGGAGCTCGCCTAGCACGGCGGCGCTCGCCGGCGTGCAGTATGCTGCGAGCCCCGCCCTCCGAGAACTCTCCTCTCTCTCCTTCGCTGGCCGCAGCGCGCCTCGCCCCGCCCGTCTCTCCCGTGGTCCATCGCGCCGTCGGAAACCCTAGATCGACCGGGGACTGTCGCGGGATGAACGGCGGTGGGTTCTCTCCCTGGGCGTGCCTCCTCCTCCGGATCGCGTCACTCGTCTCGCGCCGCCACGGGCCTGCTTGAAGATTCGATTTAGCCTCAGATGCATTTCTTTGGAGATTCAATTTCGTATGCAGGCCGTCCGTGGTTCCACCGCCTGGAATCGCGCCACCGTCGCCTGGAATTTGACCGCCGCCGTCACCCAAATTCAATTGCTGCACAACCTGACCGCCGCTCTGCTTGCTCGCGCGAAGATTCGATTGATTTGCTTGCTTGTTGGATCGATTCTATAGTCTCACAGTACTAGTCTAGTACGATGCTTCTTGCTTGTTGGATTCCCATGTTTCTGCTTGTTTTATATTGTCCAAACTCAACAGAAGATTCAATCCCAAGATCATACGTCCAAACAGGAATTGGAATCGTGTTTTACCGTCCGATTCTGGCCATGAATTTTAGTGACAACCAAACAACGGAATTAGAATTGGAGACCATTTCCTTTCCATCTGGAAAATGAAGTTGCTAGTCCAATTCAATTCCCAGGAAACTTTTCTACATCCAAACACAGTGTTACAGAGAATGGAGAGTGTCGCGGGGTTAACACGGCAGATGTTACCATGGGGTAACTTGAGTTGTTGGGCCAGGCGAAACTAGTGTCTAGGAGTTTGTTTAGCTCGGCGAGGACAAAGGATTTACCCAGGTTCGGCCTCTCCATTGGAGATAAAGACCTACTTCCTGCTATGCTGATGGTTAGCTGCCCTGGCCGGGCCTTCTGCCTGGCGGGTCACGCTTCCTTCTTCATGGGCCTACCGGGTTATTATTTCCCCATCAGAGAGAGTACGGTAAATAATCGATTTCGTGGTGGATAACTACGTTATGAATGCATGGGTAATTTAATCACTATTCGATGGATAACTATATAATGAATACATATGTAACTCTATCAGTACCAGGTGGGTAACTATTACATAGAGAGTAGGACAACTATGTCGATTTCGTGATGATAACTATATCATAAACACATTGGTAACTCTATCAGTATTGGATGGATAGCTGTTAGCTAGATAATCGGGTAAATGTCGATACAATTGTGATAACTTATGATCTATCATGGTAATTATTCCTCAGACAACCCAATAACTTTATTGGTACAACTGCGGTAACTCGTCTGGTCTACACTGTCATGGGTGAACATGACGAGCTCAACATGTGCTTTCTCCTTCGGCTCTCTCTCGGGACGACAAATGATGAGGACGACGCACACAACAAAACCATTTTCTTGGTGCCAAACCGAACTAATACCTAGGGAGTAGGATATCTACATCCACGTCGTCATGATCGGCATACTATCAATGCAGTGGTAACTTCATAATTATTACTACTATTTGTTAGAGAGTAGGACTTCATAATTATTACTATTTGTTGGAGAGTAAGATAACTTATATCGATATCGTCCAACCAGACATGTGGTCCCGCGATGAGCTCACCTAGTTGATCTCGACGCCGACCACGTTCGACGCTGACAAAGACGAAAGGCACCGGGGAGAGGGATGGTTGAGCGACGCACTCTCTTGTCCGACGACGCCACCTTGGCCCGCACATAGGCTTGGCTTCCATCGAGTGTGACATCGTTCAGGTCGACGGGCACGATGTCGCGATGAGCAGCCATTCAGAACTCGAATAGAAACAACAGGAGCGGGTACCACAAGGTGCACTGGAGCACAACGAGCTGCACCTTGAGATTCCATGTCGTCCGTGCATTGCAACGAGTTTTATTCCCAGCATAGTGGAAAATATTTGCTTTGTTATTTTGTGGTGATCCAAATTCGTATATACTGATAAAGGCCGACTTGTGACGAGGAGAGCGGAGCGTCCCGGATATAGCGGTACGAGTTGTTTCCGGGTCGGACTACAGTTGACCTAGGGTTTTACCACTATATATACATCTTGTAAGCCGCCGGCTGGGATAAGTCGCATTGTGTAAATCCCCGGCGTTTGTAACCTCACCCGATATAGTGAAGTATTGCTGGCTGGCGCCCGTGGTTTTTTCCTCTCCTTTGTTTGGAGAGGTTTTCCACGTTAAAATCTCGTGTCCCCTTTGGTTTGATCGTTCCGCTCTTCGTCGTTTTTTGCTATCGTTTATAACAAGTGGTATCAGAGCCCTGTTTCAGATCTGTTTTCAGATTAGGGTTTTGGATGGCATCGATGAAGTTCGATCTACCGGCGCTGGACTACAAGACGAGATTTTCGCTGTGGCAGGTCAAGATGCGTGCGATCCTCGCACAGTCCAATGATCTTGACGAGGCGCTGGAGAAATTCGGCGACAAGGATGCGGCGACATGGACCGCCGATGAGAAGCGGAAAGACCGTAAGGCTTTATCGCTTATTCAACTTCATCTATCTAATGATATTCTGCAAGAAGTACTCCAGGAGAAAACCGCAGCGGCACTGTGGGCTAAGCTGGAGTCGATCTGCATGTCCAAAGATCTCACCAGCAAGATGCATGTGAAGATGAAGTTGTTCACGCACAAGTTGCAAGAAGGTGGTTCGGTAATGAATCACTTATCGATCTTTAAGGAGATCGTTTCTGACCTAGTGTCGATGGAGGTAAAGTACGATGATGAAGATCTAGCACTTTTACTTCTATGCTCGCTGCCAAATTCCTTTGCAATTTTCGTGATACCATACTGTTAAGCCGTGATGAACTAACCACCGCGGAAGTATATGAGGCCCTGCTTGCCAGGGAAAAGATGAAAGGTATGGTACAGAAAGAGGAGACGTCGTCCTCCAAGGGCGATGCTTTGCAGGTCCGAGGGAGGCCTGAGCAGCGAGATAATCACTACAACAACAACAGAGACAAGAGCAAGGGTGACAGAGGTCGCTCAAAGTCTAAAGGCCGTGACAAGTTCTGCAGGTATTGTAAGAAAGCTAATCATGTCATTGATGATTGTTGGAAGTTGCAGAACAAGGAGAAAAGAAAAGGTACTTACCAACCGAAAAATAATGAAGGTAATGATACCGGTGAGGCTTCTGTTGTTGATGGTAGTTCTGATGGCGAATGCCTAGCTGTTTTAGCTGCATGTGTTTCTCGTCAGGATGAATGGATTCTAGATACTGCATGTTCTTTTCATATTTGCTGTAACAAAGATTGGTTCAGTTCTTATGAGTTAGTGCAGACTGGAGATTTCGTGCGTGTGGGAACGACCAACAATGTTGGCGTTGGTTCCGTTCAGGTCAAGACACATGACGGTATGACACGCACGTTGACGGGAGTGAAACACATACCAACCATGGCAAGAAATTTGATCTCGCTCAGTACCCTTGACTGTGACGGGTACAAGTACAAAGGAGGAAATAAACTCCTAAAGGTATCAAAAGGTTCTCTCATTGTTATGGTTGGTGATATGAATTCTGCTAAGTTATATGTTCTTAGAGGTAGCACGTTATCTGGTACTGTTGCTGCTGTTTCTCATGATGACGCTAGTAAAACTAACCTTTGGCATAAGCGTCTTGGACATATGAGTGAACTTGGTATGGCAGAATTGATCAAGAGAGACTTGCTGCAAGGATGCAGTTTGGGTAAGATGCAGTTCTGTGAACACTGCATTTTCGGTAAGCACACAAGAGTTAAGTTTAATGCTTCTCCACACCACCAAAGGTACACTTGATTATGTACATGCTGATGTTTGGGGGCCATCTCGTAAGCCCTCTTATGGTGGTGCTCGTTATATGCTTACCATTATTGATGATTACTCTAGAAGAGTTTGGCCTTATTTCATGAAAAATAAGGATGATACGTTTGCTGCTTTTAAAGAGTGGAAAGCTATGATTGAAAGGCAAACAGAAAGGAAGGTGAAATTACTTCGTACTGACAATGGTGGCGAATTTTGTTCGAATGCCTTTAATGATTATTGCAGGAAAGAAGGCATTGTCAGGCACCTCACCATCCCGTACACGCCTCAGCAGAATGGTGTAGCGGAGCGGATGAACAGGACCATCATCTCCAAGGCTCGCTGCATGATCTCCAACGCTCGCATGAGTAAGCGTTTTTGGGCTGAGGCGGCTGCCACCGCCTGCTACTTGATAAACAGGTCACCATCTATTCCCCTCGACAAGAAAACTCCCATTGAGGTATGGTCAGATTCTCCTGCTGATTATTCACAGCTTAAAGTTTTCGGCTGCATGCTCATGTTGATAATGGAAAGTTAGAGCCGAGAGCTATTAAGTGTGTGTTCATTGGTTATGGTTCGGGTGTAAAAGGATACAAGTTATGGAATCCCGAAACTAGCAAGGCATTTATGAGCAGGAGTGTTGTTTTCAATGAATCTGTTATGTACTTTGATAAGTTGTCCTCAGATGTTTTGCCAGATTTTTCTGAGGAGCAGGTTCGTGTCGAGGTGGAGCACTCTGTTGAAAAGGAAAATGTCACTGTTGACAATGATGGTGCTGCTACTTCAGATGATTCTGATCCTGATTCTGCTGGTTCTGATGATTCTGATTCTTCTGATTCTGATAATAATAATGTTCAGAACTCACCCCCTGTTTTGCAGCCACAACAGTCTATTGCTGCTCGTAGGAACAGGAGGAATTGTGGTCCTCGACCACGTTTAATTGAAGAGTGTAACATTGTTGATTATGCTCTGAGTTGTGCAGAACAGGTGGAGCACGGACATGAGCCGTCCACTATACTGAAGCTATTGGTTCCGGTGACCGCGAGAAGTGGCTTGCTGCTATGCAAGAAGAGATGCAGTCACTCGAGAAAAATGGCACATGGGAAGTTGTGCGCTTGCCTAAGAAAAAGAAGGCAGTCCGCTGTAAGTGGATCTTCAAGAGAAAGGAGGGTTTATCTCCTAGCGAGCCTCCGAGGTTTAAGGCAAGGTTAGTTGCAAAAGGCTTCAGTCAAATTCCAGGTGTGATTATAATGATGTTTTCTCTCCGTTGTTAAGCATAGTTCAATTCGTACATTTTTGGTATTGTTGCTATGCGTGATCTTGAGCTTGAGCAGTTAGATGTAAAGACTGCGTTTCTGCATGGAGAGTTGGAGGAGGAGATATACATGGACCAGCCAGAAGGGTTCATAGTGCCGGTAAGGAGGATCTTGTGTGTAAGTTGAAAAGGTCCTTATACGGTTTGAAACAATCTCCTCGTCAGTGGTATAAAAGGTTTGATTCTTTTATGTTGTCACATGGCTTTAAGAGGTCTGAATTTGATAGCTGTGTGTACATTAAGTTTGTTAATGGATCACCTATATACCTGTTATTATATGTTGATGATATGTTGATTGCTGCCAAGAGCAAGAAAGATATCGCTGCTCTCAAGTCACAGTTGAGTAGCGAGTTTGAGATGAAGGATCTTGGTGCTGCTAAGAAAATTCTAGGTATGGAGATTACCCGTGACAGAAATTCTGGTTTGTTGTTTCTTAGTCAGCAAAATTACATTAAGAAAGTTCTTCATCGTTTTAACATGCATGATGCAAAGTCTGTTAGTACTCCTATTGCTCCTCACTTTAAATTGTCAGCTGAACAATGTCCTAGTACGGATGAGGATTTTGAGTACATGTCTAGAGTTCCATATTCTAGTGCTGTTGGTTCTTTAATGTATGCCATGGTTTGCTCACGTCCAGATTTATCATATGCTATGAGTTTGGTTAGTAGATATATGGCTAATCCTGGTAAAGAACATTGGAAGGCTGTTCAGTGGATTTTCAGGTACCTTCGTGGCACATCCAATGCTTGCCTCAAGTTCGGCAAGACTGATGAGGGACTCGTAGGCTATGTGGATTCAGATTTTGCTGCCGATTTGGATAAGAGGAGATCCCTCACAGGTTATGTGTTCACGCTTGGTGGTTGTGCCGTGAGTTGGAGGGCAACGTTGCAATCCGTTGTTGCCCAGTCTACCACTGAAGCAGAGTACATGGCTATTGCTGAAGCATGTAAAGAATCGGTTTGGCTGAAAGGTTTGTTTGCTGAGCTTTGTGGAGATGATACTTGCATTAACCTGTTTTGTGATAGTCAGAGTGCTATTTACCTTACTAAGGATCAGATGTTCCATGAGAGAACAAAGCACATTGACGTCAAATACCATTATGTGCGTGATGTTGTTGCAAAAGGTAAGCTGAAGGTATGCAAGATAAGTACTCATGATAATCCTGCTGATATGATGACAAAGCCAGTTCCTGTTACTAAGTTCGAGCTTTGCTCGGGCTTAGTTGGTATCACTGTCTAGCCCAAGAGGCTATTTGGCGCCGAAGGTGTTTTCTTTGTTGTTTCAGGGTGAAGTTCTCGTTCATGCTACAAGATGGAATTTGTCTCAAGGTGGAGTATTATTTTGTGGTGATCCAAATTCGTATATACTGATAAAGGTCGACTTGTGACGAGAAGAGCGGAGCGTCCCGGATATAGCGGTATGAGTTGTTTCCGGGTCGGACTGCAGTTGACCTAGGGTTTTACCACTATATATACATCTTGTAAGCCGCCGGCTGGGATTAGTCGCATTGTGTAAATCCCCGGCGTTTGTAACCTCACCCCGATATAGTGAAGTATTGCTGGCTGGCGCACGTGGTTTTTTCCTCTCCTTTGTTTAGAGAGGTTTTCCACGTTAAAATCTCGTGTCCACTTTGGTTTGATCGTTCCGCTCATTGTCGTTTATTTGCTACCGTTTATAACATGCTTGAACTACACAACGGACTAACTAAAAAAGAATCTAAGTAATTAACAGAAGAACATTTTTTCTCTCCCTGGAATCAAGCTCAGAACACACAAGATATCTGGAGTATGGCACATTATACAACTAATAATATCACGATGTTTTGGATCGTAGGTGTAGATGTACCCATTATGAAAAATAAAATTTAAATACTTTTCAAGATGTCAAAAAAATTCAAACAAAAATTTGGGGTGTACATCCGGATATTTTATATTCGCACACAAAATTTCGTGATTTTTCGTGGCCGTGTAAAAAGGACAAATAAATTTTTCGTGCAAATTCATTTTGCAGCATCGGAATATGTGACAGACCACAAAAAATGTCATTTTCACGAAAGTTTCTGTTCGAATATAGAATATCCTATTGTACATTCGAATTTTTTGTTTATTTTTTTATCATTTTAAAATGCCATTTGTAAGTACAGTGGGCGCATCTACATGTACGAGCCAAAGATGATTTCCCTAATATCAAGACTTATATATTGATTTATGTAAAACTAGGATGCTGTTCTAAGGTTAGCCTATTCGTAGAAAATTCCGACAAGTATGGTTGATGCACCACAAAACATATGATGAAACATTTTGAAACAAAAGAAAACATGACGTGACTAAAATAAGCCACGAATTTATTTATCTAAAAAAATAAGCCACGAATAAACATGATGTACTTACATTCTTAAACATGACAAGGTTCGATAAGAATATAAATATGGCACAAACTCAAAGCACCAACGGACGGGGATGCATGTCCGTGCATGGTCGAACCGAGGCACACATAAGCTTCCTATAAATAAGAGGAGCGCTCAAGTCGCAGAGACCCATCGCATCGCACGCCCACACATAGCTTCCTGGTTGAGCTTGAGCACTATGGCCATGCTACCTCATCCGAAGCTTTTCATGGCCGTTGCTGACAAGCTATCAGCAGGCTGTCTCCTGCTCGCCTGCCCACCCATCCACCTTCTTCTTCTGGTCGGTCTCCTCCTCGTCGCCGGCGTATACCTGATGAAGCGTCGCCATCCTACAGTGTACCTGATCGACTATGCTTGCTCGGAGGGCATTGCCAACTGCCGTGTCCCCGTCGCCGGGTTCGTCGAGCACATCCACCTCGATCCATTCTTCGATAGCCAAAGCATCTCCTTCATGACGCGCATGCTCGAGAGCAGTGGCATCGGTGACGAGGCCAACCTCGCCCCCGGTGACTTCTACATTCCGCCGCGCAGTAGCCTCCATGAGGCCCGCGCCGAGGCGGAGCTGGTCGTCTTCCCGGCCATCGACGACGTGCTCGCCAAGACGGGCGTCCCACCCGAAGCTATTGACGTGCTCGTCGTTAACTGCAGCGTCTTCGCCCCGGTGCCGTCCATCAGCGACATGATCGTGAACAGATACAAGCTCCGCGATGGCGTCAAGGCCGTAAACCTCTCCGGGATGGGGTGCAGCGCCGGCGTGATCTCTGTGGGCTTAGCGGCCGGCATGCTGCAGGCTCGCGGCGCGGCTCGGTACGCCCTGGTCGTGTCCACGGAGATCATCACCTCCAACTTCTACAACGGCAATGAGCGGGCGATGCAGCTCTCCAACGTGCTGTTCCGGGTCGGCGGCTCGGCCGCGCTATTGTCGACGTCTGACCAGGGCAAGGCGCGGTTCCGGCTCTCGCACCTGGTGCGGACAAGCACGGCGGGCACCCACTACGGCTCCCACTCGTGCGTCGTCCAGAAGGAGGACGGCGAGGGCATCCTAGGGATCAAGCTCTCCAAGGACCTCCTGAACGTCGCCGGCGAGGCTCTCAAGGCCAACATAACCGCCGTCGCGCCCCTCGTGCTCCCTCTCTCCGAGCAGCTGCGCTTCGCGATGTCGCTCGCGGCGAGCAGGCTGCGGCTGCTCGTAAGCGTAAGCCGCGGCAAGGGTGCCGTGAAGGAGCCTCCCGTCGTGCTCGTCCCGGACTTCCGCAAGGCGTTCGACCACTTCTGCGTGCACTGCGGCGGCCGGGCGGTGATCGACAGGGTGCAGCGGAGCCTGAGGCTGGCCGACGAGCAGGTGGAGGCGTCACGCATGACGCTTCGCCGGTTCGGGAACACGTCGAGCAGCTCGGTGTGGTACGCCATGGCGCACATCGAGGCCAAGGGACGGATGCGGAAGCGCGACCGCGTGTGGATGATTGCGTTCGGGTCCGGGTTCAAGTGCAACAGCGCTGTGTGGGAGTGCATCCGGCCGGCGGAGGAGCCGGACAGAGCATGGGCCGGCTGCATACATCGATACCCCATCAAATCATGACCGTCCTAGCTAGCCTCATCATTCATACAGACTACGTATAGCACTACAATAATCGCCACAAGTACACTAGCTAGTCCATTATGCTTACTAGTATGGGAATGGGACTACTGTACATGCATGTGGTTATCGTGTAAGAGTAAACGTGTTTGTACTTTGTATAAGCTACGTAGTCATCTCTCTATGTTCGATCTATGAGCCACCGTCGATGATTATGATCATCTATGTCTATTTGTGATGGTGGATCTATTATTTTATGCAATGCATTACTCTTCCATGCCTTGACTTCTTGTTAAGTTTTGTTCATGGATTTTCTATCTCTATGCCCCACTTCGTTTATTACTACTCCCTCCGATCCATATTAATG
Source organism: Poa pratensis (assembly GCA_947311845.1). NCBI lineage: Eukaryota > Viridiplantae > Streptophyta > Magnoliopsida > Poales > Poaceae > Poa > Poa pratensis. The sequence continues at coordinate 2,642,840 of CAMZMU010000083.1, forward strand.
GTCTCAACATTGTCTAGATACGGATGCATCTAGTCTAAACACTTAACTAGATGCATCCGTATCTAGATAAAGTTGAGTCCATTAATATGGATCGGAGGTTGTACTTAGTTTTGCCCCACTGCATCACTTCTTATTTTTACCCCACTCCGCTCCACTGGAGGCTCACAAATAACCAAATGGGTGTTTCCATCGGGTCAACCCTTTTAACAGTTGCGCTGACTGGTGGGACCGTGAGTCCGTGACCCTGCTCTCACTCGCTTATGAGTCACGCGAGGTGTGATGGTTAGTCTCACCTCGCTAGTTATAGTTAGTACAACCGGTTTATATATCCGAACGTGACACTGCCACTCGTTAACTACTGAACTAAAGTCAATGTTAATTTTTTTATCTGCATGCCGTCGTCGATGAGTAACATTTGCAACTCAAATAAAAAATTAATTAAAATTTGAAACTCTGATTAAAAACTAAATTCAGTAGAAAGAAATATTAAATTTGCAACTTCATTACTATTTCTTCATTTACAATACAAAATATGTGTTTGGAACTTTCTTTACAATCGAATCTACTAATACTAACACAGTAATACTAGTGCTAATCTTACTACTACTTCTACTTTTTCCGCTTCTTCGATGGCGGTTCTACACCGTCCTCGTCATCGGCGTCGTCACTAGTACATAATGATACTACGGAAATGGGTAAAAATGCTAATCGACAATGGAAAAATGCTACGTTGTGCCTGAGGCTCGTTAGTGATGTGAAGAGCCATAATGGCGACAGAGTTTCGCACCGTTGCACATATAGTATTGGAACCATACAAAATACATACTTATTTCCTTAAGTTCATTGCATCAGATATGAAGATTAGTTTATGAACATTTGTAATGAGCGCTACAGGAAACAAAAAATAAAGTGAAGCCAGTTGTGCCTTCGACGGAGCCCTGACTCCTGCATGACGGCCGCCGGTTTTTCACCTTCTTCTTCTTTGCCCTGTTGTACAAAAGATCGACCACTTCAGTGCACCATGGATAGAGCCCCGTACCTATCTTCACGGCCGCCGGATGGTCATTTGGCCGGAAAGTCATGGATCTTCGTACAAGGTAGACATGACCTTGGTCATTTGGCTTGAAAGTTATGAATCTTTACAAGGTAGTCCATTTTGTGAAGAGTTTAATTTTTTGTTGTAGTGACAATTTATGATTTTGTATTGAAACTTGTGCACTAAAGTGGAAGCTTCCCGCATGTTTTCCTTTTTTCAATTTTTTCTTGATTGATGTGATTTCCTCAAAACACGCATAAAATTGTCCGTGTGACCCATTCATAGCTAGGTGTTAATTTTCAACTTTTTCAGCGCTTCTGCGTAGAATCATGATTACAAAATTATAGTTCAAACTTGAATATTTTTGGTAAATTATAGTAAACTCATTTAATGAGTAGAATATAGTTTAAAAGGTAAAAAATTCAAGATCCTCAACCATCTGAACCTAGCTTTTGTCACGGAGACAAAGACGTAACCAAGAAACTTCTTTTGTACATGTTTTACATTTGTATATAATTGATACTTTTGTCACAATGTATGTATATGAAATGTGAAATTAATGAAATAAAAAGGATATTTACTACTAGATGATGCTTATTCTTCATATTTGCATGTGTCACAGCTGGTTCAAAGCCTACATGCATGGTCCTGAAAGTTTTAATGTGTGCGATAGTTCTAAAAACACACACGACTGGCACTAGCCTAAAACGTGTGGGATGAATTCATAAACACACACGACTTAGTTCAATAAAACGTGCGACTATAAGCAGAAACACACGGCTGAATTGCAGACATTGTGTGTGATTATCGAGCCCGTTGCACACAATTCAATAAAAAAAGCTCATGTGTGATAGTGAAACTATCGCACACGGTTTTGGTTTTGCTTGGCAACGGAGCCATAAATCGCATGTGATGGCTTATTTCGACCGTGTGGGATTGCCCGATGTGTACTAGTGTAGGATAAAGCATAAACTTTATTGTCTTCGATACTAAATCCTGGGTTATTCTTGTGGGAAGAAGCTGCTTGATGCAACTCTATGCCTTGAGTCTCAACAAATTGGTAGTCACATAGTGTTTTGCCATCAAGAACATTTTGTGTCAGGTAAGTTTGGGTAAATACGTATACATCCCAGCTACACCACCACACAAATGAAATATCGTTTTCATACTTGCTTTAGAATCAAATGTGTAAGTGACATGTTGACTAAGTTTAATTTTGACAATGCTAGTCTTGAACCAGGCATGGGTTTTATATGACAATGGAAGTGTTGGATAAGAGTAAAACGCAGGTTTAGTACACCAACTTGCCGCGAATGTGCGTTTTGGTCACCAAGTTGCAAAATGTGAAATGCAGGTCACCAAGTTGCCACAAGTGAGCGTTTTGGTCACTCCGTGACGTGGCAGACCGGTTTTTTTTGCAAATCCACCCCTAAAGTTTTATTTTTTTTACAAATCCCCCCTAAAAAGGCAAAAAAAAAAGTTGAAAAGGACCTAACAATTGGAATAAATAAAACTTTAGGGGGGATTTGCAAAAAAATGGTCTGCCACGTCACGGAGTGACCAAAACGCTCACTTGTGGCAACTTGGTGACCTGCTTTTCACGTTTTGCAACTTGGTGACCAAAACGCACATTCGGGGCAAGTTGGTGTACTAAACCTGCGTTTTACTCGTTGGATAATTGCAATTAATGGTTACACGGTACGTGGTTACATACATCAAGGCAGTCATGCCATTTTAATAGATTTTGTCATACCTTATAGGTTCAAATATGTTTTTTTGCGAAAAGGACCCTGACATTAAAAGAAACACCAAACCGTACAAAACACCTCAACAAAAACGAAAATTACAACGAGATACTTGAGATGCCCTTCCTCTTCAACCTTCAGACCGTGTCGAGGGTGTGCCGCCGCTGCTGCTCCTCTCTGAGCTGGCCTGACGTTCTTGGTTGCGGACGGGAAGTCGCCAAATGGGTCAAGAAGACCACATCCGTCCCGGTGCAGAAGAAGAAAAATGAACTGCCGATGAAGCTCCACGACGATCCGGAGATCGTCACCGCCAGAAGAAGCCCTTGACAACCACACCACTACCACAAGCTTCTCGACTTCGCCGCCGATGAGGCTGAAACCGGGGAGACCTTATTGAAAGAGACGTCGTCGTCGCCATCAGAGCGTCGCCCCAACAAATCTTGACACGAAAACCCGAAAACGGAGCCCTCCCATCGACGAGGGCCGAGATCCACCGCGCCCCCATGGCCCGAAGTTATGTTAGTGTCGTGTTGAATAGGTTCACACTAGTCGCGGACCACACATGTGATTAATATGAAAGCTAAGTGCTAGATAGATGGGTACAATTAAAGTTACATACATCGCATACATGAGTTTCTATTGCGTTTTGTCATAGCTGATTCGATAGCAGGTGTGATTCAAATACGTTAGCGACATGTTGACCAGCTTTGATTTTAATAATTTTAGTCTGTTGAACCCATACACGCATCTATTATATAATTAAAACACAGGATAACCAACGGTGGAGATTTGTCAAAAGTTAACCATTATGTACAAACGGTGGAGATTAATTAGGACAAGATATAGATCGACGTGATTCCACATGGAAACTAAGAAGTACGGATGGATGTCCGGCCTCCACACGTTCAAGAATTTGGAAAGCAAAAAAGTCCATGGTTAGGAAGTTACACCATACGTAAGGATAGACTTAGAAAAAAGACATGGACAGGTGTTTGGCCTGACCACGTTCGTGGATATGTAGATTCAAGTGGACACTAACCGATGGCCCAATGCGCGCGGACTCAATATAAATCATGGACGCCTGGAGACGACCAAATAGGCAGTCGACAAATTGAACGATGCCGACCGAAGGAGCAATCGAATCCGAGGTGCAGCTGGTAGGCTACATCATATAATTAAAACACAGGATAACCAACGGTGGAGATTTGTCAAAAGTTAACCATTATGTACAAACGGTGGAGATTAATTAGGACAAGATATAGATCGACGTGATTCCACATGGAAACTAAGAAGTACGGATGGATGTCCGGCCTCCACACGTTCAAGAATTTGGAAAGCAAAAAAGTCCATGGTTAGGAAGTTACACCATACGTAAGGATAGACTTAGAAAAAAGACATGGACAGGTGTTTGGCCTGACCACGTTCGTGGATATGTAGATTCAAGTGGACACTAACCGATGGCCCAATGCGCGCGGACTCAATATAAATCATGGACGCCTGGAGACGACCAAATAGGCAGTCGACAAATTGAACGATGCCGACCGAAGGAGCAATCGAATCCGAGGTGCAGCTGGTAGGCTACATCAACAACGAGCTGCGAGACGACGCCGGCCGGCGACCCCATTATCTCCGGCGACCACAGGACGGAGCGCACAAACATGGAGGAGCTTACCTTGAGGGGTTGGGCACTTCGGGTTGTCCACGATGTATCACCGATCGGTCTGAGTTTTTTAGATTGATCGATCCCAGTCGTAGAGGGATTACATCTTCACCAAGGCTACGAGTGAGACACTACTAGGGCAGGTCCACGACATCCCGTCGGCACCATGCACCCAAGCATAATCACCAGCATGTTCAAGGATCCAATCCCCGGCCCAGACGGATGAAAGATTGTACCCTCGACAGGCCGGAGATTCTTAGATCGATCGGGTCTAGAGAATAATTGTTATGCTGGTCATCGGAACTCTGGCAATGTGCGTACCTCGGCCGGCGGCCTCGCATGGCCAAATCCGGTACCAGCTAAGGCCGGGAAGAAGTTCACGATACTCTGTGTCCAGGCTGTGGTCGACCAGCAGAATTGCACGGTGGCTGGATCAACGCCGCGATAGCTGTAATGGCGCTGGCGGCAGAAGATTGCAGCGGCATATGTGTGCTAATGAACGCCTACAATCATGGTCGTACAGCAAGCGGGTCGTCGTCTGCGATAAACTACAGCAGCTTGGCCTAGCAAGGAAACCGAGCTTGATGCCTTTCTGACCGACGTAGATGGATCTCCTCGCTAGAATATCTCCTCCCAGAGCATGTAGCTTCCGATTGCATTTATTAAATTCGGGAATTACTTCATCTATGTGGCATGGTGAATCGTGGCGAATCGTGCACTATGCTTGCTCGCCACCGCCGGGTGACCACGAAGTTCGCGCTGCCCGACGTCTCCAAGAACGAGCTCAGCCTGTCAGTACCTGATCCACATGCTCTGAAGTTTCAACTACACATATTGTCACGATCGATTGACATGCAGTTCTTTGGAGTTGAGAACTGCTCGAGAGGGTGATGATTTGAAATCAGATCAGTATGGATGAAGTCGATGTATAGGAACGTAGGTCCAATCAGGATGTAGCTGTCCTCTGTCCTGGATACGTGTTCATGCTAGAAGGATGCGGTTTCCTCAACTGCATTATAATGCGCCACCGCGTCTCCATCGGTGTCTCACTGCAGGAAAAGCTGAAGGATAAAGGGATCACAGGTGAGAAGAAGAGCGCGAGCAAGGGAGTTTGTGCAGAATTTTCTTTTGTTCTGTTATCCCTGACTCGAATAGGTTTAACACTTCCTGTGCATTTCACTAACGTATAAATTTTACTAAGCCTTTGAAAGGAATCAATATTCATCACTAAGTGCACTCCAAGTAGGTTCAACAAGCTGGTAAGTGGTAACTACCTGAAGCTGAAGACATGGATGGATGGTTGAGTGAAGCCTAGGTGAAACAGAGTGATTAAATGGTCTCAGTATCATGGACATTTCAATTGCTTTTGGTCTTCATTGCAAGTGCTATACGGTCTATCAGGTATCAGAATCAACTGGAAGATGCACATGTTCACATTGTGGTCCCAAGATTAAAACACAGACTTTTTTCCTCTCTTTTATTCACACATGGATGAATATGTGTAGATCCCGTATGCAAGCAAATTTGTAAATAGAGGCAAATACTAATTATTTACCTCATCGGTTTTCTACTAATTATGTTCCTGAGGTGCAGAATTGAACGCTTCATGTTGTACACTCTCATGTTTTGTTATTAGAAAATCATTCGACTAATGGTGTCACTAGATTTCCTAACGTGAATAATTTTGCCTCTATGCAGCACAGAAGCCTTGCACCAAATGAAGTTTATATGAACGATTACGACAACGTCTGTCCGATATGAGTACCAAGAATCAACAGAACCATTCACCACGGTGCTGCATGCATGGAGCACCAATACCTGAAGCTGAAGACATGGATGGATGGTTGAGTGAAGCCTAGGTGAAACAGAGTGATTAAATGGTCTCAGTATCATGGACATTTCAATTGCTTTTGGTCTTCATTGCAAGTGCTATACGGTCTATCAGGTATCAGAATCAACTGGAAGATGCACATGTTCACATTGTGGTCCCAAGATTAAAACACAGACTTTTTTCCTCTCTTTTATTCACACATGGATGAATATGTGTAGATCCCGTATGCAAGCAAATTTGTAAATAGAGGCAAATACTAATTATTTACCTCATCGGTTTTCTACTAATTATGTTCCTGAGGTGCAGAATTGAACGCTTCATGTTGTACACTCTCATGTTTTGTTATTAGAAAATCATTCGACTAATGGTGTCACTAGATTTCCTAACGTGAATAATTTTGCCTCTATGCAGCACAGAAGCCTTGCACCAAATGAAGTTTATATGAACGATTACGACAACGTCTGTCCGATATGAGTACCAAGAATCAACAGAACCATTCACCACGGTGCTGCATGCATGGAGCACCATCATTGGCTTTAGTTGATGCATATCTAAAAGTGTTATTTTTGTTTTCAGCATCTGCTCACTGTGCGCTTTTCCATATTTTACTGGAATCTCTAGAAATTACGAAACTTTTACATATTCAGTATCATCTAATCATCTGCGCGCAAACCAATTGGCACAAATTCCTGAGATGTTTAAGTGTACTTCAAAATTACGTTTTCTAGCTGATGTTTTTCTTGACATATTCTGACTTTTCTTTCAAGAGCTCTTTGCATTTTCATTTAATTTTTTCTGGGTCTTACCTTCCATTTAGAAGTTGGGCACGTAAGCAACCTCTCTCTAATTTGAAAAAGAAAAATTGAATTGGTTTTGCCATACCAAAATAGATACTACTATTCGTCCCACACTTAGTAGTTTCGTGTCTATACTCATCGGTAAAAAAGAGCACTGGGCTCTCCCAAAATGATTTGGGTGCATAACAAGAGTGCTCCGAGACCTCCGGTAATGCACAAATTTCGCATGGTGAAGTATTTCAAATAGGGGCACCAGAGCTATTCATAAGTTATTGTGATAAAATCTAAATTTTGGGAAACCTTTCCAAACCTATGATTTATTTTGACCAGGACACCGTGGGGGTGGCCCTGATGGTTAATTTACTAATCAAGAGAAAAAAACTATAACAAAAAATCATATTATGTACAAGAGCAAGACCTGTAAAGCAAAATTACCAAGTGCGATTCTGTCCAAGCCAAAAGCTTTGATCTTGGATAACCCTGAACCGACGTGAAATAAGAACAAACTCCAACCAACAACTTCGTTTTGAAACGATTTCTCATCTAGGAAAAAAAAGGATGTCACTGCTCAAAGATAACCTACCTCGACTTTCGAGAGAAAAATGGCCCTATAACAAACTTTAGCGAATTAAATTGAGTGACACAGAGATGATGTAGATGTCCAAGCGATACCAGTTACTCTCCTACATCGTGAATACAAAAGCAGTAAGAAAATTACTTATGTTACTGAGAGTAATCGTTAATTGTACTAAAGATATCGTATAGTTCACAAGAAATATCAATAATGAGCAAGCAAACTTTGTTCATGTTATTGAACATGGCAAATTTACTCCACGTGCAATTAGACACAGTTGATTGGTAGGGCGGCGGAAATAATACAAGTTAAATGGTAGAGTATGGCCACCACTATACATAATTGAATTTATAATCCTAATTAAACAATGAAATTACTCTGGATTTGCATGTCCACATATGCAAAAGATTTATCACCTGAAAAATGGAAGTATAGCAAAGCTCTAAATTGAATAGCGTACTTCCTATACGAATTATGGTTTCTTATTTATCTTACATTATGAAAAACTAGATATCAATTTGAAACAAGTTACATTAGATATGAAAATACAAAATATGTATGTGCTAGCCGCGCAATTGCGCGGGCCACTCAGCTAGTTTAATATGATAATAAAAGTGCTAGATAGTTGCAGTCAGCGGGTTAGACAAGTACATCAGTCATCAGAGACATAACTTCATACGATCTTTTTCTAAAAAAATATATATATATAATCTCCAGATGATATGTTAGCGACATATTGACTAAGTTTAATTGTGAACAAGATTAGTCTTGGGCCACATGTGCGTTTAATATGTGAAGGAAAGAAAGGAATAGTTGCAATCAATGGAAAAAAAACTATATAGATATCAAGAAGACAACAATATATGGCGTGACACTTGGCACTCCGCCTGCCCGCTTCGATCTTGGCGATGGGGCAAAGACGAGTGAAATGCACAGACAGTCCTTAAACTTGTTGGCTACGTCTAAAACAGTCCTCGAACTCAGAAAATGCATCAATATAGTCCCTAATCTTGCTATGTACGTCCACATACGGTCCTTATTACACCCGAGCACCGTATTTTGCCAACATGGCGCTGGATAAAATGTTGTATTTGTCACGGCTGGATTAAATACACGGCGACACAGGCACACACCTAACCAAAGGTGCCTCACGCCCAAAAGAAAACATGTACACAAGCATATGTGTACGCACTTGCTAAAACAGCATGTGTGGCAAAATGCATGCATTCTACCTAGTACCAATACAGGAAGTGTGAAAGTTGATGATGTGAAATGACCGGAAATAACTATACATATGACTACTTAAGGATACTGAAATCATTGAAAATCTTCAAAAACAATCTGTTCATTTTGGACTGAAAATTGATTTTTGTACACACCATTTTAACCCTATAAGAATTTCTACAATTTTATATAGATTGATTCCTCATACCAGTATTTAAAACTAAATTTGAACATTGCTCTGATTTTAGTTTGCACTTCTACCGAGCTATATATTGCAGTTGTATATGTTATGGCACCTCGCTACTCACATACTTCAAAAGAGTGGAAACTATGATCTTGACGCAGTGTGAGGCTATGCGATTAACTAAGCGAGAGAGTTGGGTTTATGACAGCGGACACAACGTCACACTTGCTTTTGCTATGCCATTTTCCGTAGCCACAGAAAAATAATAAAAGTTAAACATCGAGTACTCATATTTACAATTCAGACGGGAACTCGCAACTGAGTTGAGGAACATGGCAATATTTTATTACGTCTTTGCGGGAAACAAATTGAAAAGTAGTAGAACTTATTTCAGAAAAAACACCTCACTTATCTGGCTTTTGTTTTGACCGGGTTAATTGTTACGTACACCGTATGTGCCAAAACACAAGGTGTAGAAAAAAACAAAGTTAAAACTATCTTTAATCTTTATTGATAGCCATAACCGGCTAGCTAGAACGTACACCATGATAATGAGTTGGATGCGTTGCTGATGACTAGATTATTTGGATTTGGTGATGGCCTTGTTTATTTTTCTACGTGAGGCCAATCGCACTGATAGTAATCTACGGGTACATCTCTGATAGAGAAGGAGGCGGACATCCGGTGCCACGTCAGCAAAATACGGTGGTCAGCCGTACTGAGGACCGTATGTGGACGTAGAGAGCAAGATTAGGGACTATAATGATGCATTTTATGAGTTTGAGGACTGTTTTAGACATAGCCAACAAGTTTAAGGACTGCACATGCATTTCACTCGGCAAAGACCCTACGGGAGATCAGTTTTCTAACAAGTTAATTTCTAGCAGCTCCATAGGTCATGCATTCATTCACATGTCTAGGTGGAGTACTGTACGTGAATGCTAACACGAATGAACAGCTTTGATGCATGCATGCTAACGAATGAATGAACAGCTTGCGGCTAGGTACATGATTATAAACGTAACATCCATGATTAATGCTGCAGATTAATTGCGGGATGCCTACACCAGATCAGTATGGGCCATTTCTGCCCATCACTTGGCGTGATGCACCTGTCGCACCCGTTCCATAATCCATACAACTCAGCTTTTAATAGTTTGATTGTGCTACGCCTATAGGCCGGGACTGAACTTAGACAGGTTGAATTAACAAGCTAGCTACTCCCTCCGTTTCAAATTAGTTGACTCACATTTGTCAAAACATGGATGTATCTAGACATTAAACAAGTACAGATATATCCGTATTTAGACAAATGCAAGTAAACAAATTTGGAACGGAGGGAGTACAAAATTAGTGGATGCGAGCCTACGCTTCGGGCCACGTGCTTCCAACCATCCATATGTATCCCTTCCAAGCAACTAGATCTGCGATAACATGCCTCTCTAGGTCTTACGATGTAAAAAAAAAAGCGTAAACAAACATATATAAACCAATATCAACAACACCATCGGAATTGCATCTCCATCCGCGAAACCTGGCGTACATAACCAAATGTCAATACTCTATGCCGAGTATTTTGGCGTTCGCCGAAATACGAAGAGTACTTTATGAAGCATACAAACAACAAAGCTATATATCTAAAGCGACATAATCATGCTTATGTTTGCTTGCATGGTTCTGAACTTCTTTACCTTGTTATGTTCTCAAAGGCTGAAAAAACTTCTATACGCTAGTTTACAAAATAGCACAAGTTCGGTTCTCAGCAAATCAATAAAGTGGTACATAAAAATAGTAGAAGCTTTTGGTTCATAAATATTCCTAACCGTTTTTAATCCCACAATCATTACTTTTGCTTACAGTAACTACGGCGGGCCAAGGCCAACCTGAACCACCTTATATATATTAGTCACAAGGTAAAACAGGTATATTACAAACATAGATAATTCGGCAAAGCAAAGGGACGAGTATTGAAGTTACAGCCACATGAGCTCATTCCATCCTCCGGTGGTAAATTGGGGTGATTCATCAATGGCGATCAAGGGGGGAGTCCACCCCTCTTCTTCTTCTTCTTCTTCTTCTTCTTCTTCTTCTTCCTCTTCTTCTTCTTCTTCTTCTTCTTCTTCTTCTTCTTCTTCTTTTCTTCTTCTTCTTCTTCTTCTTCTTCTTCTTCTTCTGAGAACATGCATAAACATCATCTCCAAGTTAGAATTTACCACAAGGATATTTATCTCATCAGCTCTAGACAAACAGGATTACTGCTCACCTTAAAGTATGGATATCATCTAAACCTGTCATGTATCTTGGGAGGTATCTGACCTGTTGGAGTCTTGATCATCTCTTCTCCGATCTATGCAATTGCAAACAATATTTTTTTGAAATGGTGAAAAATATTCTCTGTGGATCTTTTGAATGTGTTGTGGATAATTCTAACCTGTTGTTATGACCAACAACCGGAAAAAACATAGCAACTTGCTCTTCCCAAGAGGTGTGGATGCTATCTTGCAACAACCCCCTCTCCCTAAACCTTTTGAAAAGTTCAAAGAAGGGGACTCTTATCATCCGAATAATTTGGCCAGCCTCTACATCATTCCAAATGTGAATGTAGTCCTGATTTCCAATCCTCTCTTGATACTAGGCCATCATTGAACCATATGTGACTCTAGGACAGGGACTGCGTCTGACTTCTATTCAATCTAGCATGGGTACTGTGTAAATCGACCCTACAGGTTATCCACTAAAGGTGGCGAGAGAGAGAGGGTGGTTCACCTGAGGTATGGGAGACAAAGGTGAGGAGCCACGGTCAGAGTAGAAAGAGAAGAGCCATGCCGCTAGTGGAGACGCCGACGCGGTTCTCATGTCCAAGAAGATCTGTTGCGAGAGATAAGGACGACACTGTGATGACAGAATAAAAGGAAACATCAGCTAGGTAGATCTGCTAGGCCACGGGTGACTCCGGTGAGGATTAAAAAATGTGGATTTTTGCTTTCCTCTTGTGCTAGGAGGTGACCAAATACAGGAGGTGGTGAGTCTATCTTTGTCGCGACATGGAGCCAGAGTTTTGGCATCTCCCGCCATCTAGCCACTTGCTCTCGCGCGAACGACGACGTCGCAGCGTTGTATACTAACTCCATCGAAATAGACGATACCGCAGTTCCTAGTGCACCTGGCTAGGCGCTTCGTCAATAAGCGTGCTAGACACAAGGCAGGCCTCGTGCGAGCATCTAACCAGCCCATTTTTGCATCCAGCAGGGCTGTTTGGCGGGGATGCACCCTACCAAACACAATGTGGTTAAGCGGTTTCCCAAGACTAGAATGACTCATAAAGACAGCTTGTTTTTCCCATTCTGATGCACGACCCTGCCGGTGCATAATTTCCTCCGACAAACAATTGTGATGCGGCTCATGCTGATTTTGGGGTTAGTCCTCAATTTTATGAAACTTACAAATGCTGATTTTGATTTATTTTTTCAAATAAGAAAGAGCTCCTTGGAGCTCGCACTTTATTTTGGGGTTTATGCTTCATAGTACAATATGTCATTACTATATATTACAGAGATTGATATCACTGTTACATGTTCTTAACTTCACACAAATAAATGCACCTGATACATATTTTTCTTTGAGAAGATGCTTATTCTTTATCCATAAAGTAGCAACATTCCGTCTTTTCTATATGCTTCTCTTCTTTTTTCGTGCATACTTTAGCACAGCTGGGACATGGACACTCAAGAAATACGAGTGCCAGTCTACAGATTTTGGGTCGAAGTCAAATATGTTACATCTTTGCCATCCATCTTTACTTCCATCCTCAACCTTGTTAGGTTTGTGTCATCAAAGCTGTAAACACAAAATATTGATCAACATACATAAATAATGACAAAAATGTGCACCACAATCCTATATACTTGAGTAAATACTAGTTAATGCAAATGAAATGTACAGAGTGACATTTGGTTTTGAAAGAAAACTATATGAACGACCCTGGGAGTGAGTTTATTGTACAAATGAAGACAAACATGAGGTATACTCCAAGTAGTACTCTTTACTTTTTTTCAAGTAATACAATGAAGACAAACATAAGCTATACTCCATGTAGTACCCTTTATTTTTTTTTATCCTAAAACAACCCTATTTCAAAAAGGAGGATATCCCAAGCCTCTGCATCAAGCGATGCACACAACCATATTTAATGCAAAGTTCTTATCTAGAGTTTTAGAAAGTGAAAAGAGTGGATATAAATCTCAACCACATCGCTCTATGTAAAATAAAAACAAGATAATTAGTGGTTAAATGGGATTATTGCAGACATTGTGTCGATGCTCAAAGCTACAAGCTAGAACATACAATAATTTACAGACACAAGAAGAATATGAGTCTCACCATCCTTTGAAGAAAGCAAATGGCGCATACAGCTTGACCAAGAGCATTAAGAAATTGTATCTTCGGTTGTTTTTGTTGTAGTATTGTGCAAACAAACCGCAGAATAATAGGCTCACTACATACAAGATCTGTTGAGTGGAAATTGAAAATATGGAAAATATGAGTTCATCGTACGAACACTATATTGGTATGCATTTGTTCAGTGGAAACTGAAGATATGGAAAATATGAGTTCATTGTATGAACATTATATTGGTATGTATGTATTATGAAACATATGATTATCTACCTCAAGTGGTAGCTTATACACCATGATTAGATATGCACGGAAGCAAGCAGATCTCTTGAACAAGTACGGTCTTCTGTTTTGAAGGGGTTTCCCATTCTCTAGTACACGAGGATGGATGGAGAAGTAGTCCCAACATGCATCCTCAATAAGGTAGCCGGGAAGCGGGTTCCGGAGGGATGAGCTCACGTGGTAAATGGTCCGTGCTTTCTCGTTCCAGTGAACAGCCATGGCTACAAGTGTTGCATTTACCACCATGTCCGCGGGAACCTGTCTCCATATACATACTATTACTATCTATATCAAGTTTAAGCATAAGGTTAAATAATCAGGTTAATTACTCTATCACTGTCTACATGCCCAATGGCTTGTACATATGAATGGCATTGTGTATTACTCACCACATCCATTATGTCTTTACGATCACCAATGAAGCATGGGAATGATTGTTTATCATAGGCGACAATCATAGCATCAATTGTCCTGAAGATAAAATGGTAGCAAAGCTCATATGCAGTATAGTGCTTCTAGAGCCGCACATAATTGCACACATATGTTTGATAAAAGTATAGGTCTTGAACATAATATATATACCTTGCCCCTTCTATCCATCCAGGAATTGGATCTTGATAAGTGCTAGTTACCATCGTGGGTCGAATAATGACCACAGGAAGGTCTTCCATGTGCTGCTCAAGTAACATCTCCCCCATAGCTTTGGTAAATGCATATACGTTTGGCCATCCAAAATGGGAAGCCCTGTTCAATTTACAATCAATTTAGGTAGTGCCAAGATGATTGATCATATATCATGTACTCTCGCTTCCTACAAATGATTTTTTTATAGAGCCCATCTACATCGACCATAACATAATAATAGGGTGGGAGTCATTTATCAGACAATCTATTTGATTGACACTCTTGCAGCTTTTCATATGTACCAAAAGAAACAATTTCATGTCAAATAGTCAACGGTAAAGTTCATCTTGCGCGTGATGTATACATAGTTGTTCTAAGGGGTCAATTCTGTTAATCATCTATAGAGCCTATCTATGTCTAAATTCCCCTACCGATATCACATCAAACTTTTGAGTAATATATGACAGAGATGACATAACTATCTGAACATTTTGATATACATTTTAATTATTGGTCACCTGATCACCTCCTAGAACTTTTCATTGTATTCTCTCTGAACATGCCGACTGGAGAAAGAACTTCCCATGTCATTTTTTGCTGATATGTGAAAAGGGCTGTTGGGCCTTTACTTTTGTGGGGTGTGTTTTGATGGAACCTTGTAGCTTGTGGTTTGTCTTACAGGAAATTGGAGATAAATATCTTTCATCGAGGCTACCAAGACGTAAAACGTTCTTTAGACCAGTTAGCACAAAATGGTATCATTAGGTTTCGTTTTTTCATGCGAAGTGTTTTGAAAATACAACTTAAACCAATATAAAGTTTCGAAGATCTTCATGAAAATTGCATGATGAAGAATACGCCAAACTACAAGTCCTCTTTAAATATGGGTCGATAGTTTGGATCTTAAAATAAAGGGTGCTTAGTGAACATATTTAAATTGGTCTGACCTCTTGAAGCCGAGTTCTTTCAAGGCTGTCTGCTCATGTTGGTCTGAGCTGCCATTCTTAGCTGCTGTGAGTTCAGTCTTGACCTTCTCAACCAACCGCAACTCAGCTTCAATGTCCAAGTGGTAACCCAGCCGTAGGGTTTCACCCATCTGAAGTGCTTTCTCCAGTAAAAGCCCTTCTTGGGTACCAGCTACATAAGCTGTTATGTGGAAAAAATAAATATTTATTATAGTTTATTGAACATATATGTTCTCATTCTATTGTTCAATTATGCTCCATTCCATTTGAATTAAACACCATATGAAGTATATAAATAAACCCGCATGTACCTGTGGAAACATGAAGCAACACTTTAAGATTACGGCACTTCTTTGCAAATTCGCATCCATATTTGGCTACTAACACGTTGGATGCCAAAGCAACATCATACCTGTACATGCAATGAAATCCATATTGCAAACCTTATGCACACAAATGAAAAGAGTAGGATCAATGGTGCATGTTCCGCACAATAATTTAAGTCCTGAGTAGTTTGCAAATTTTGAAATGTTTTATATTATTTTTTAATCCTGCTTATTTATGCATTTCAGTAGTTCACCTGGATTTACATCTTTGTGTTGTTAGAATTGTATTTGTTCAATTCTAACAAAACTGATGTACATGTTACTTAGGAAGCAAGACAGATGTGGATAAAAAATAATAGAAGCATACTAGATTGCATTTGTTCAGCTCCTTTTTACTTCGCCCATACTGGATAATCACAGGAAAAAAATCTCGCCATACCTTTCGTAGAAGCTAGTTGTTGCAGCCCCGTTTATGATAACATCGACCTCCTCACACAGAGCGTCAACAGTGGAGCCTTCGAGCCCGAAGTCGTAAAACCCAATGTCTCCGGCAAGAGGAGATATCTTATCTTTGACGAGGCTCTGGAAACCGGTGAGCCCATGCTTCTCTCGCAATGTGTTGAACAGATCCTTCTCCAGCACCTGCTCGACCGTGCGGGAAATCAAGAGGCTAATAAGTTGATGAATGTGATGTGTTCTGCATACCATTTTCAAAGGAAGGATTCCAACCTGGGACAGGATACGCCGCTCGGCGGAGGCAGCATCCGGTGCGCGAACTAGCAGGTAGAGCTTCTTCACGTCCGGTTGAACCCTCAGTATCTTCTCCACCAGTACTGCATGTGAGCATACATGTGCATGCAGGTAATTTAGAGATTTGGTGAGAACGTATATAGCATGTAGGTTTTGTGCATACATTTTCCGAGGAATCCAGTTGAGCCGGTGACGAGGATGGTCTTGTCCCGGAAGCACCCGGCCACCGCGCTGGCGTCCATTGCGATCCGCGAAGCTGAATAAGAAGTGGACTCAGCTGTCCTTGTGTTGTGTGTGGCCAAGTTCTGTAGTTGCTAGTACGTACTTATAATCGACGGAAGGGCTACCTTCTTTAATGGCCCATGCTATGAAGATCAGAGTAGTTGGTTGGGAGGGCGTCGATGAAATGTGTGCATCAAATATCATCAAACCATTTACTAAAGAAATATAGTACCAAGTAGAGAATAACAATCTCTTTTGCGCGAAAGAAATACCGGTAAATTTTCTTTGGAGAAATACCGATAACTTGAAGGATTATATATTTTGAGTTATCTGTTTTTCATCAACAAGGGAAACAAAATTAGCTGCCTATGCAAGACATGAGCCAAATGGTACTCCCTCCATTCGGGTGTCTTGAATTTTTTAATTAGTAAGTCCGAATGATAAGTACCAAGATAGATACTGTTCTCCTACGGTCCTACCAGATAGGATAATAAGAACTTAAAATGGAGAGAAAAATGTGTATTGAATAATAAGAATTTAAAATGGAGAGAAAAATGTAAGACAAGATAGGCACTGTTCTCCTACCAGTACACGCTGAATATGTCCAGAAGCAGCTCAAAATATGTTGAGCTATTGGTATTGGGCCCGCATTTGACCAACTATAAAGAAAATTGTTGAAACTATAGCCTATGAACTGACATACGATAGGATTACTTACTCAGCTAGATTACTGAGTGTTCCTATGATTTATAGGATTCCATGGTATTTTGTGGATTTAGATCCTTATAAAATTTCTTATATAGATCACTTAAAATTTGGAGGATTGAATTTATCCATATTTTTGGGTGTACGATGTTTTCCTTTTTCTAGTGACTTCGAAGAAATCAGGACCAAAAGAGGAAGACGTGACGTGCCTTATGGTCTGTGGAATGAGAAGTAACGAAATCTCATCGGCAGCCACCTAGGCAGACTTTTATCATAAACTATTTTTCAGAATTTTTTATCTGACATTGTAGATATTAGCATATTTTTCTATTGCTTTGTTCAAACTTACAAAAATTTAGCTTTGTTCAAAACAAGAACTTTTATTGTATTTTAAACAAATGGAGTATCTCCGAGGGAAATTCGCAAAATTTTGGGTTTTTGCTCTCTTTGTTCTTATGGTCCACCATAATCATGGGCAATACATTAGTTCGGTCAGCCCAATCAAACTAGCTTGTACACCATGCCGCCGGAAGACCGGTTCCTCGCGAAGCGGATTGGCCCGAAGAGCTTCCACATGTTCCGCTACGTGGCACGGTACGGCTACAATGATATCGATTGGAAGGTCAACTTCTTTGAGAAGATGATCGTCAATATTATGCAAGGAGAACAGCGCCATCCACGCATGAGAGCCTGCTGAATGTTGGGCAGGTGTTCCATGTGTAGTTCGTACTGAATGTAAATCTCTGTGTCTGTGTGTAGATCAAGTATATGAGAATCGTACAGAGGTGAATTTTGAACTGATTATCACGCAAATCCGGAAGCTATATATTGGATTTAAACAAACTGGGCAGATTTCAATGCGGGGCGATTCAGAGATGAATACGAATTTCAAAATTTTCAATTCTGATACGATTATGTATCGAACAGCACTTCACTTAATATGAGTGTTATATGTGTAGTGTGCAGTGCAACTGAATGTACATCGATCTCTTTGTCTGGGTGTAGATCAAGTATATATAGGAGAATTGTACAGAGTTAATTTTTTTACTGATAATTACCCAAAGTAATTTTGAAGCTACATATTGGATTTAAACAAACTGGGCAAATTTCAGTGCAATGCGATTCAGACATGAATCCGAATTTCAAATTTTTCATTTCTGATACGAGTATGTATTGAATAGCAATCTATACTTCTTATAAAGCAAAACCCCGCTAACTTCATTAATTATTTTTCTATCTCAACATGCAAGCTATCCACATCATCCAATCTCTTAACCAATCAATTGCCCATGTCATCTCCACTAATTAATCACACATCATCTATTGCATAAGCCACATCATCCACTATTTGAGCCATTATTTATCCATGTCATCCCAAATTTATTAATGATTTTCTATCCATCCACGAAACTATTCACATTATAAATTCTTTTATCCATACAACACTACGGGAAACCCACAAGACGTCGACGGCCGGAATCTACGCCGACGGCCAAATGTCGGGGCCGTCGGCGTAGAAGGCGAGCTAGAATAGCCCACGAACGCGGTCGTCGGCGTACCAACCCCGTCGGCGTAGACAGATAGAGCCCGACGGCTGCCATCGGCGTCACCAATGTCGTCGGCGTAAAAGGGCCGTAGGGTTTAGGCCGTGACGGCATGCAGACGGGGGGCTTTACGCCATTGATACGCCGACGGCCACCGTCGGCGTCTACTTTTTTTTTTCTATTTTCCATTTAATATGAAATAATTCATATCTTTAAATCAGTAAATCGAAATTTTAAAAATAAAATGTCTAAATCGATTAGAAAAATGAGAGGAATCCAAATATGACATCCCTATAATCTTTTTTTACCATGCATATGACATTTTGTAACATATTTTTGGTACTTTCTTAATTAAAAAGTCATTTTTGATACTTAAAAAATGGAAAATGATATTTATGAAAATATTTTGTAAATTGTTTTTGGCAACAATGTTTTCCATACCAAGACACACCTATGTGTCAAGTATGGACACATTATCACAAACTATGGCACGGGGATGGTCATAACTTGGTCATTTGGCGCGAAACCTATACATGTCTATAGATGATAGACCTTTTTGTGAAGCATTTTTTGAAATATTTGTCAAAACTTAACTTTATCATTTTTGCTAGCAACTAGTACACATCAAAGGACTCCATGCCAAATGATTTCATTTTTTGAGTATTTTCTCAATTTCTTTTATTTTTGTGAAAAACGGTCAAAATGACCGCCATGCCTATTCATTGAAAGGGGTCACATTTTTCAAAACTATCGATGTTTCTGTGATAAAGTAACTACTTGTGTACCTAAAAATGATTTTTGTAAAAAATTTAGACCAAACTATCAAACACCTGTAGTTCAAATTTTAATTACTTTTGGAAAATCGGCATAAAGTCATTTAAATAGGCAATTTTTTTTTGAAATGTTTGTCAAAACTCAAGTTTATCATTTTTGCAAGCAACTAGTACACATAAAAGGACTCCATGCCAAAGGATTTCATTTTTTGAGTATTTTCTTAATTACTTTTATTTTTGTGAAAAAAGGTCAAAATGCCCGCCATGACTATTCATCGAAAGTGGTCAAATTTTCTAAAATTATTAATGTTTCTATGATGCAAAAGATGATATGAATGGCATATTTGAATTCCTCTCATTTTTCTAATCGATTTAGGCATTTTATTTGTCAAATTTCGATTTATGGATTTAAAAATATGAATTATTCCATATTAAATGTAAAAAAGGAAAAAATAAAGTAAAATTCTTTTTATTGTTATTTATTCGAAATATACTATTACATAATCATTGTTACTTTACTCAAACAAATTTTTAAAATTTAAACAATGAAAAGTGTAACATCATAACCGAGGGGTTAATATGATTGATAGGGTACATAATCATTGTTACCCCATGGCCTGAAGGCCATATAAGCGGGGGAGATCAGCGGCGGCGGCGGTGACGGGAGGCTGAGAAACCTAATCGCCCGTACGTACGCGCCTGGGAGCTCGAAGTTATGTTAGTGTCGTGTTGAATAGGTTCACACTAGTCGCGGACCACACATGTGATTAATATGAAAGCTAAGTGCTAGATAGATGGGTACAATTAAAGTTACATACATCGCATACATGAGTTTCTATTGCGTTTTGTCATAGCTGATTCGATAGCAGGTGTGATTCAAATACGTTAGCGACATGTTGACCAGCTTTGATTTTAATAATTTTAGTCTGTTGAACCCATACACGCATTTAATATGATAATAAAAGTGCTGGATAGTTGCAGTCAGCGGGTTAGACAAGTACATCAGTCATCAGAGACATAACTTCATACGATCTTTTTCTAAAAAAATATATATATTATAATCTCCAGATGATATGTTAGCGACATATTGACTAAGTTTAATTGTGAAGAAGATTAGTCTTGGGCCACATGTGCGTTTAATATGTGAAGGAAAGAAAGGAATAGTTGCAATCAATGGAAAAAAAACTATATAGATATCAAGAAGACAACAATATATGGCGTGACACTTGGCACTCCGCCTGCCCGCTTCGATCTTGGCGATGGGGCAAAGACCCTACGGGAGATCAGTTTTCTAACAAGTTAATTTCTAGCAGCTCCATAGGTCATGCATTCATTCACATGTCTAGGTGGAGTACTGTACGTGAATGCTAACACGAATGAACAGCTTTGATGCATGCATGCTAACGAATGAATGAACAGCTTGCGGCTAGGTACATGATTATAAACGTAACATCCATGATTAATGCTGCAGATTAATTGCGGGATGCCTACACCAGATCAGTATGGGCCATTTCTGCCCATCACTTGGCGTGATGCACCTGTCGCACCCGTTCCATAATCCATACAACTCAGCTTTTAATAGTTTGATTGTGCTACGCCTATAGGCCGGGACTGAACTTAGACAGGTTGAATTAACAAGCTAGCTACTCCCTCCGTTTCAAATTAGTTGACTCACATTTGTCAAAACATGGATGTATCTAGACATTAAACAAGTACAGATATATCCGTATTTAGACAAATGCAAGTAAACAAATTTGGAACGGAGGGAGTACAAAATTAGTGGATGCGAGCCTACGCTTCGGGCCACGTGCTTCCAACCATCCATATGTATCCCTTCCAAACAACTAGATCTGCGATAACATGCCTCTCTAGGTCTTACGATGTAAAAAAAAAAGCGTAAACAAACATATATAAACCAATATCAACAACACCATCGGAATTGCATCTCCATCCGCGAAACCTGGCGTACATAACCAAATGTCAATACTCTATGCCGAGTATTTTGGCGTTCGCCGAAATACGAAGAGTACTTTATGAAGCATACAAACAACAAAGCTATATATCTAAAGCGACATAATCATGCTTATGTTTGCTTGCATGGTTCTGAACTTCTTTACCTTGTTATGTTCTCAAAGGCTGAAAAAACTTCTATACGCTAGTTTACAAAATAGCACAAGTTCGGTTCTCAGCAAATCAATAAAGTGGTACATAAAAATAGTAGAAGCTTTTGGTTCATAAATATTCCTAACCGTTTTTAATCCCACAATCATTACTTTTGCTTACAGTAACTACGGCGGGCCAAGGCCAACCTGAACCACCTTATATATATATTAGTCACAAGGTAAAACAGGGATATTACAAACATAGATAATTCGGCAAAGCAAAGGGACGAGTATTGAAGTTACAGCCACATGAGCTCATTCCATCCTCCGGTGGTAAATTGGGGTGATTCATCAATGGCGATCAAGGGGGAGTCCACCCCTCTTCTTCTTCTTCTTCTTCTTCTTCTTCTTCTTCTTCTTCTTCCTCTTCTTCTTCTTCTTCTTCTTCTTCTTCTTCTTCTTCTTCTGAGAACATGCATAAACATCATCTCCAAGTTAGAATTTACCACAAGGATATTTATCTCATCAGCTCTAGACAAACAGGATTACTGCTCACCTTAAAGTATGGATATCATCTAAACCTGTCATGTATCTTGGGAGGTATCTGACCTGTTGGAGTCTTGATCATCTCTTCTCCGATCTATGCAATTGCAAACAATATTTTTTTGAAATGGTGAAAAATATTCTCTGTGGATCTTTTGAATGTGTTGTGGATAATTCTAACCTGTTGTTATGACCAACAACCGGAAAAAACATAGCAACTTGCTCTTCCCAAGAGGTGTGGATGCTATCTTGCAACAACCCCCTCTCCCTAAACCTTTTGAAAAGTTCAAAGAAGGGGACTCTTATCATCCGAATAATTTGGCCAGCCTCTACATCATTCCAAATGTGAATGTAGTCCTGATTTCCAATCCTCTCTTGATACTAGGCCATCATTGAACCATATGTGACTCTAGGACAGGGACTGCGTCTGACTTCTATTCAATCTAGCATGGGTACTGTGTAAATCGACCCTACAGGTTATCCACTAAAGGTGGCGAGAGAGAGAGGGTGGTTCACCTGAGGTATGGGAGACAAAGGTGAGGAGCCACGGTCAGAGTAGAAAGAGAAGAGCCATGCCGCTAGTGGAGACGCCGACGCGGTTCTCATGTCCAAGAAGATCTGTTGCGAGAGATAAGGACGACACTGTGATGACAGAATAAAAGGAAACATCAGCTAGGTAGATCTGCTAGGCCACGGGTGACTCCGGTGAGGATTAAAAAATGTGGATTTTTGCTTTCCTCTTGTGCTAGGAGGTGACCAAATACAGGAGGTGGTGAGTCTATCTTTGTCGCGACATGGAGCCAGAGTTTTGGCATCTCCCGCCATCTAGCCACTTGCTCTCGCGCGAACGACGACGTCGCAGCGTTGTATACTAACTCCATCGAAATAGACGATACCGCAGTTCCTAGTGCACCTGGCTAGGCGCTTCGTCAATAAGCGTGCTAGACACAAGGCAGGCCTCGTGCGAGCATCTAACCAGCCCATTTTTGCATCCAGCAGGGCTGTTTGGCGGGGATGCACCCTACCAAACACAATGTGGTTAAGCGGTTTCCCAAGACTAGAATGACTCATAAAGACAGCTTGTTTTTCCCATTCTGATGCACGACCCTGCCGGTGCATAATTTCCTCCGACAAACAATTGTGATGCGGCTCATGCTGATTTTGGGGTTAGTCCTCAATTTTATGAAACTTACAAATGCTGATTTTGATTTATTTTTTCAAATAAGAAAGAGCTCCTTGGAGCTCGCACTTTATTTTGGGGTTTATGCTTCATAGTACAATATGTCATTACTATATATTACAGAGATTGATATCACTGTTACATGTTCTTAACTTCACACAAATAAATGCACCTGATACATATTTTTCTTTGAGAAGATACTTATTCTTTATCAATAAAGTAGCAACATTCCGTCTTTTCTATATGCTTCTCTTCTTTTTTCGTGCATACTTTAGCACAGCTGGGACATGGACACTCAAGAAATACGAGTGCCAGTCTACAGATTTTGGGTCGAAGTCAAATATGTTACATCTTTGCCATCCATCTTTACTTCCATCCTCAACCTTGTTAGGTTTGTGTCATCAAAGCTGTAAACACAAAATATTGATCAACATACATAAATAATGACAAAAATGTGCACCACAATCCTATATACTTGAGTAAATACTAGTTAATGCAAATGAAATGTACAGAGTGACATTTGGTTTTGAAAGAAAACTATATGAACGACCCTGGGAGTGAGTTTATTGTACAAATGAAGACAAACATGAGGTATACTCCAAGTAGTACTCTTTACTTTTTTTCAAGTAATACAATGAAGACAAACATAAGCTATACTCCATGTAGTACCCTTTTTTTTTTTTTATCCTAAAACAACCCTATTTCAAAAAGGAGGATATCCTAAGCCTCTGCATCAAGCGATGCACACAACCATATTTAATGCAAAGTTCTTATCTAGAGTTTTAGAAAGTGAAAAGAGTGGATATAAATCTCAACCACATCGCTCTATGTAAAATAAAAACAAGATAATTAGTGGTTAAATGGGATTATTGCAGACATTGTGTCGATGCTCAAAGCTACAAGCTAGAACATACAATAATTTACAGACACAAGAAGAATATGAGTCTCACCATCCTTTGAAGAAAGCAAATGGCGCATACAGCTTGACCAAGAGCATTAAGAAATTGTATCTTCGGTTGTTTTTTTTGTAGTATTGTGCAAACAAACCGCAGAATAATAGGCTCACTACATACAAGATCTGTTGAGTGGAAATTGAAAATATGGAAAATATGAGTTCATCGTACAAACACTATATTGGTATGCATTTGTTCAGTGGAAACTGAAGATATGGAAAATATGAGTTCATTGTATGAACATTATATTGGTATGTATGTATTATGAACCATATGATTATCTACCTCAAGTGGTAGCTTATACACCATGATTAGATATGCACGGAAGCAAGCAGATCTCTTGAACAAGTACGGTCTTCTGTTTTGAAGGGGTTTCCCATTCTCTAGTACACGAGGATGGATGGAGAAGTAGTCCCAACATGCATCCTCAATAAGGTAGCCGGGAAGCGGGTTCCGGAGGGATGAGCTCACGTGGTAAATGGTCCGTGCTTTCTCGTTCCAGTGAACAGCCATGGCTACAAGTGTTGCATTTACCACCATGTCCGCGGGAACCTGTGTCCATATACATACTATTACTATCTATATCAAGTTTAAGCATAAGGTTAAATAATCAGGTTAATTACTCTATCACTGTCTACATGCCCAATGGCTTGTACATATGAATGGCATTGTGTATTACTCACCACATCCATTATGTCTTTACGATCACCAATGAAGCATGGGAATGATTGTTTATCATAGGCGACAATCATAGCATCAATTGTCCTGAAGATAAAATGGTAGCAAAGCTCATATGCAGTATAGTGCTTCTAGAGCCGCACATAATTGCACACATATGTTTGATAAAAGTATAGGTCTTGAACATAATATATATATACCTTGCCCCTTCTATCCATCCAGGAATTGGATCTTGATAAGTGCTAGTTACCATCGTGGGTCGAATAATGACCACAGGAAGGTCTTCCATGTGCTGCTCAAGTAACATCTCCCCCATAGCTTTGGTAAATGCATATACGTTTGGCCATCCAAAATGGGAAGCCCTGTTCAATTTACAATCAATTTAGGTAGTGCCAAGATGATTGATCATATATCATGTACTCTCGCTTCCTACAAATGATTTTTTTATAGAGCCCATCTACATCGACCATAACATAATAATAGGGTGGGAGTCATTTATCAGACAATCTATTTGATTGACACTCTTGCAGCTTTTCATATGTACCAAAAGAAACAATTTCATGTCAAATAGTCAACGGTAAAGTTCATCTTGCGCGTGATGTATACATAGTTGTTCTAAGGGGTCAATTCTGTTAATCATCTATAGAGCCTATCTATGTCTAAATTCCCCTACCGATATCACATCAAACTTTTGAGTAATATATGACAGAGATGACATAACTATCTGAACATTTTGATATACATTTTAATTATTGGTCACCTGATCACCTCCTAGAACTTTTCATTGTATTCTCTCTGAACATGCCGACTGGAGAAAGAACTTCCCATGTCATTTTTTGCTGATATGTGAAAAGGGCTGTTGGGCCTTTACTTTTGTGGGGTGTGTTTTGATGGAACCTTGTAGCTTGTGGTTTGTCTTACAGGAAATTGGAGATAAATATCTTTCATCGAGGCTACCAAGACGTAAAACGTTCTTTAGACCAGTTAGCACAAAATGGTATCATTAGGTTTCGTTTTTTCATGCGAAGTGTTTTGAAAATACAACTTAAACCAATATAAAGTTTCGAAGATCTTCATGAAAATTGCATGATGAAGAATACGCCAAACTACAAGTCCTCTTTAAATATGGGTCGATAGTTTGGATCTTAAAATAAAGGGTGCTTAGTGAACATATTTAAATTGGTCTGACCTCTTGAAGCCGAGTTCTTTCAAGGCTGTCTGCTCATGTTGGTCTGAGCTGCCATTCTTAGCTGCTGTGAGTTCAGTCTTGACCTTCTCAACCAACCGCAACTCAGCTTCAATGTCCAAGTGGTAACCCAGCCGTAGGGTTTCACCCATCTGAAGTGCTTTCTCCAGTAAAAGCCCTTCTTGGGTACCAGCTACATAAGCTGTTATGTGGAAAAAATAAATATTTATTATAGTTTATTGAACATATATGTTCTCATTCTATTGTTCAATTATGCTCCATTCCATTTGAATTAAACACCATATGAAGTATATAAATAAACCCGCATGTACCTGTGGAAACATGAAGCAACACTTTAAGATTACGGCACTTCTTTGCAAATTCGCATCCATATTTGGCTACTAACACGTTGGATGCCAAAGCAATATCATACCTGTACATGCAATGAAATCCATATTGCAAACCTTATGCACACAAATGAAAAGAGTAGGATCAATGGTGCATGTTCCGCACAATAATTTAAGTCCTGAGTAGTTTGCAAATTTTGAAATGTTTTATATTATTTTTTAATCCTGCTTATTTATGCATTTCAGTAGTTCACCTGGATTTACATCTTTGTGTTGTTAGAATTGTATTTGTTCAATTCTAACAAAACTGATGTACATGTTACTTAGGAAGCAAGACAGATGTGGATAAAAAATAATAGAAGCATACTAGATTGCATTTGTTCAGCTCCTTTTTACTTCGCCCATACTGGATAATCACAGGAAAAAAATCTCGCCATACCTTTCGTAGAAGCTAGTTGTTGCAGCCCCGTTTATGATAACATCGACCTCCTCACACAGAGCGTCAACAGTGGAGCCTTCGAGCCCGAAGTCGTAAAACCCAATGTCTCCGGCAAGAGGAGATATCTTATCTTTGACGAGGCTCTGGAAACCGGTGAGCCCATGCTTCTCTCGCAATGTGTTGAACAGATCCTTCTCCAGCACCTGCTCGACCGTGCGGGAAATCAAGAGGCTAATAAGTTGATGAATGTGATGTGTTCTGCATACCATTTTCAAAGGAAGGATTCCAACCTGGGACAGGATACGCCGCTCGGCGGAGGCAGCATCCGGTGCGCGAACTAGCAGGTAGAGCTTCTTCACGTCCGGTTGAACCCTCAGTATCTTCTCCACCAGTACTGCATGTGAGCATACATGTGCATGCAGGTAATTTAGAGATTTGGTGAGAACGTATATAGCATGTAGGTTTTGTGCATACATTTTCCGAGGAATCCAGTTGAGCCGGTGACGAGGATGGTCTTGTCCCGGAAGCACCCGGCCACCGCGCTGGCGTCCATTGCGATCCGCGAAGCTGAATAAGAAGTGGACTCAGCTGTCCTTGTGTTGTGTGTGGCCAAGTTCTGTAGTTGCTAGTACGTACTTATAATCGACGGAAGGGCTACCTTCTTTAATGGCCCATGCTATGAAGATCAGAGTAGTTGGTTGGGAGGGCGTCGATGAAATGTGTGCATCAAATATCATCAAACCATTTACTAAAGAAATATAGTACCAAGTAGAGAATAACAATCTCTTTTGCGCGAAAGAAATACCGGTAAATTTTCTTTGGAGAAATACCGATAACTTGAAGGATTATATATTTTGAGTTATCTGTTTTTCATCAACAAGGGAAACAAAATTAGCTGCCTATGCAAGACATGAGCCAAATGGTACTCCCTCCATTCGGGTGTCTTGAATTTTTTAATTAGTAAGTCCGAATGATAAGTACCAAGATAGATACTGTTCTCCTACGGTCCTACCAGATAGGATAATAAGAACTTAAAATGGAGAGAAAAATGTGTATTGAATAATAAGAATTTAAAATGGAGAGAAAAATGTAAGACAAGATAGGCACTGTTCTCCTACCAGTACACGCTGAATATGTCCAGAAGCAGCTCAAAATATGTTGAGCTATTGGTATTGGGCCCGCATTTGACCAACTATAAAGAAAATTGTTGAAACTATAGCCTATGAACTGACATACGATAGGATTACTTACTCAGCTAGATTACTGAGTGTTCCTATGATTTATAGGATTCCATGGTATTTTGTGGATTTAGATCCTTATAAAATTTCTTATATAGATCACTTAAAATTTGGAGGATTGAATTTATCCATATTTTTGGGTGTACGATGTTTTCGTTTTTCTAGTGACTTCGAAGAAATCAGGACCAAAAGAGGAAGACGTGACGTGCCTTATGGTCTGTGGAATGAGAAGTAACGAAATCTCATCGGCAGCCACCTAGGCAGACTTTTATCATAAACTATTTTTCAGAATTTTTTATCTGACATTGTAGATATTAGCATATTTTTCTATTGCTTTGTTCAAACTTACAAAAATTTAGCTTTGTTCAAAACAAGAACTTTTATTGTATTTTAAACAAATGGAGTATCTCCGAGGGAAATTCGCAAAATTTTGGGTTTTTGCTCTCTTTGTTCTTATGGTCCACCATAATCATGGGCAATACATTAGTTCGGTCAGCCCAATCAAACTAGCTTGTACACCATGCCGCCGGAAGACCGGTTCCTCGCGAAGCGGATTGGCCCGAAGAGCTTCCACATGTTCCGCTACGTGGCACGGTACGGCTACAATGATATCGATTGGAAGGTCAACTTCTTTGAGAAGATGATCGTCAATATTATGCAAGGAGAACAGCGCCATCCACGCATGAGAGCCTGCTGAATGTTGGGCAGGTGTTCCATGTGTAGTTCGTACTGAATGTAAATCTCTGTGTCTGTGTGTAGATCAAGTATATGAGAATCGTACAGAGGTGAATTTTGAACTGATTATCACGCAAATCCGGAAGCTATATATTGGATTTAAACAAACTGGGCAGATTTCAATGAGGGGCGATTCAGAGATGAATACGAATTTCAAAATTTTCAATTCTGATACGATTATGTATCGAACAGCACTTCACTTAATATGAGTGTTATATGTGTAGTGTGCAGTGCAACTGAATGTACATCGATCTCTTTGTCTGGGTGTAGATCAAGTATATATAGGAGAATTGTACAGAGTTAATTTTTTACTGATAATTACCCAAAGTAATTTTGAAGCTACATATTGGATTTAAACAAACTGGGCAAATTTCAGTGCAATGCGATTCAGACATGAATCCGAATTTCAAATTTTCATTCTGATACGAGTATGTATTGAATAGCAATCTATACTTCTTATAAAGCAAAACCGCGCTAACTTCATTAATTATTTTTCTATCTCAACATGCAAGCTATCCACATCATCCAATCTCTTAACCAATCAATTGCCCATGTCATCTCCACTAATTAATCACACATCATCTATTGCATAAGCCACATCATCCACTATTTGAGCCATTATTTATCCATGTCATCCCAAATTTATTAATGATTTTCTATCCATCCACGAAACTATTCACATTATAAATTCTTTTATCCATACAACACTACGGGAAACCCACAAGACGTCGACGGCCGGAATCTACGCCGACGGCCAAATGTCGGGGCCGTCGGCGTAGAAGGCGAGCTAGAATAGCCCACGAACGCGGTCGTCGGCGTACCAACCCCGTCGGCGTAGACAGATAGAGCCCGACGGCTGCCATCGGCGTCACCAATGTCGTCGGCGTAAAAGGGCCGTAGGGTTTAGGCCGTGACGGCATGCAGACGGGGGGCTTTACGCCATTGATACGCCGACGGCCACCGTCGGCGTCTACTTTTTTTTTTTCTATTTTCCATTTAATATGAAATAATTCATATCTTTAAATCAGTAAATCGAAATTTAAAAAATAAAATGTCTAAATCGATTAGAAAAATGAGAGGAATCCAAATATGACATCCCTATAATCTTTTTTTACCATGCATATGACATTTTGTAACATATTTTTGGTACTTTCTTAATTAAAAGTCATTTTTGATACTTAAAAAATGGAAAATGATATTTATGAAAATATTTTGTAAATTGTTTTTGGCAACAATGTTTTCCATACCAAGACACACCTATGTGTCAAGTATGGACACATTATCACAAACTATGGCACGGGGATGGTCATAACTTGGTCATTTGGCGCGAAACCTATACATGTCTATAGATGATAGACCTTTTTGTGAAGCATTTTTTTGAAATATTTGTCAAAACTTAACTTTATCATTTTTGCTAGCAACTAGTACACATCAAAGGACTCCATGCCAAATGATTTCATTTTTTGAGTATTTTCTCAATTTCTTTTATTTTTGTGAAAAACGGTCAAAATGACCGCCATGCCTATTCATTGAAAGGGGTCACATTTTTCAAAACTATCGATGTTTCTGTGATAAAGTAACTACTTGTGTACCTAAAAATGATTTTTGTAAAAAATTTAGACCAAACTATCAAACACCTGTAGTTCAAATTTTAATTACTTTTGGAAAATCGGCATAAAGTCATTTAAATAGGCAATTTTTTTTGAAATGTTTGTCAAAACTCAAGTTTATCATTTTTGCAAGCAACTAGTACACATAAAAGGACTCCATGCCAAAGGATTTCATTTTTTGAGTATTTTCTTAATTACTTTTATTTTTGTGAAAAAAGGTCAAAATGCCCGCCATGACTATTCATCGAAAGTGGTCAAATTTTCTAAAATTATTAATGTTTCTATGATGCAAAAGATGATATGAATGGCATATTTGAATTCCTCTCATTTTTCTAATCGATTTAGGCATTTTATTTGTCAAATTTCGATTTATGGATTTAAAAATATGAATTATTCCATATTAAATGTAAAAAAGGAAAAAATAAAGTAAAATTCTTTTTATTGTTATTTATTCGAAATATACTATTACATAATCATTGTTACTTTACTCAAACAAATTTTTAAATTTAAACAATGAAAAGTGTAACATCATAACCGAGGGGTTAATATGATTGATAGGGTACATAATCATTGTTACCCCATGGCCTGAGGGCCATATAAGCGGGGGAGATCAGCGGCGGCGGCGGTGACGGGAGGCTGAGAAACCTAATCGCCCGTACGTACGCGCCTGGGAGCTCGAAGTTATGTTAGTGTCGTGTTGAATAGGTTCACACTAGTCGCGGACCACACATGTGATTAATATGAAAGCTAAGTGCTAGATAGATGGGTACAAAGTTACATACATCGCAGAACTAAAAGCAAACACCTGGACCTCTCCCTTGTTCCCCAACTACAGTGAACAGGAGGCGATTTTTGGACGAAACCCGTGCGGACCAGCTCGCCGCCGGCGATCCGCTCGATCCCTCGCCCTCCGCGGCCGCTCCGGCGGCGGGAGGACGGGGAATCGACGGATCCCGGCGTGTACATAGTCTAGGTGTGCGTGGGTTGCTTGCCGGCGGCGCTGTGGAGGTGGAAGCGCGGCCGGAGAAGCTTTTGGAGGCGGCGGTCCTCTCCTCTGTCCTCGGTGCTCCGGTGGAGGCCCTGGGCAGATCTGCCGTCTCTGGCGCGTCCGCTGCTCTCCGGGGCCGCGGCGTGCTTCCCCTCGAGCCGGCGTCCGTGGTGGCGGTGGCGGCTCTTGTCCTTGGGGTCCTTCTTCCCTCGCCGACGGGGGGTGGTGCTTTTGCTTAATTTCACTGGGAGTTTGCAGGCGGGATGCTCTCCTTCATCGGCGGACTTGGTGGGCCATGTGGAAGACGGGTGGAGCCTTCGTCTTCGTCTCCGGCGTGAGGCGGCGACGGCGGTCTGGCGGCGGCTCGGAGCCGATGCTCGTTCAGCGTCAAGATTCCGGCGCCTGCGTCGGATGGCTTATGCGGCATCTCAACAAGGTTGGTCGAGCTGGCTGCTTCGGTGCGAGGTGAGCTCGCCTCCTTCTTTCCCGGCGGCGTGCTGCTGGTGGTCGAAGGTGGCCTGCTGCTTGGTGGTGCCGTGTTCGCCGTGTTTGGTGTGGCCTTTTCCTCTGTTCGTGCGTGTGTGTTCTTGCTCTGTTTGATCTTGTACACGAACTCCCTTTAAAAAAAAAAAGTTACATACATCGCATACATGAGTTTCTATTGCGTTTTGTCATAGCTGATTCGATAGCAGGTTTGATTCAAATACGTTAGCGACATGTTGACCAGCTTTGATTTTAATAATTTTAGTCTGTTGAACCCATACACGCATTTAATATGATAATAAAAGTGCTGGATAGTTGCAGTCAGCGGGTTAGACAAGTACACCAGTCATCAGAGACATAACTTCATACGATCTTTTTCTAAAAATATATATATATTATAATCTCCAGATGATATGTTAGCGACATATTGACTAAGTTTAATTGTGAAGAAGATTAGTCTTGGGCCACATGTGCGTTTAATCTATACTATATTAAAAGAGAAAACTTGTCTTGTTAGGACACTTTAAATCTGAGCCGTTCAATATCCGATGAAACAGCCCAGATAGTCCCAATGTTTGACAACTCAACATTGTCTGTTTTGGACCGTTTTGCCCTCCCACCAAATCACATAATACTATTAAATTGCCACCGTACCCCTTCGTTCTTTTATTTCTGCTCTATATCGTACCGGGTTCATCGTACCGGATTTGGCCGCCTTTGTCTACTTGTGTCTCGAGAAGCCACGACTCCGGAAGTACACGGCCGATGTCGCGGCCGGGCTTGCGTACCTCCACGGGGCCGGGATCGTGCACGGGGACGTGAAAGCGAGAAACGTCGTCATCGGCGCCGACGGCCGCGCCAAGCTCGCGGATTTCGGGTGCGCGAGGAAGGCGTTCTCTGGTGGCCTGATCATCGGCGGCTCGCCGGCGTTCATGGCGCCCGAAGTGGCGCGCGGGGAGGAGCAGGGTCCTGCGGCCGATGTTTGGGCGCTCGGGTGCATGGTCGTCGAGATGGTCACCGGCCGCGCACCATGGAGCGGCATGGACGGCGACGCGCTCGCGGCGATGCAACGGATCGTGTACACGGACGCTGTTCCCGAGGTGCCACAATGGCTGACAGAGGAAGCGAAGGATTTCCTAGGTGTATGCTTAGTGAGGCGTGCCAGCGACCGGTGCACGGCTGCGCAGCTGCTCGAGCACCCGTTCTTGGTCTTTGCTGTCAGCTGCGACGCCAAGAGGACATGGGTGTCGCCGAAGAGCACGCTGGACGTCGCATTGTGGGAGCCGGATTCGGACACCAAGGAGGCCGACGACGAGCTGTCGCACAACACGGCCGAGAGGATCAAGGCATTGACCTGTCCTGTTTCGGCGCTCCTGGACTGGGACTCCGACGAGGGCTGGATCGACGTGCTCTCCGCACCAACCGAAGAACCCGACGCAGTTGCCGTGCCGGCCGAGGAGACGAGGGACCTGGAGGACGCGATCGCGAGTGACGTACCATGCGGTGCAGAGACTGCCGTTGACACCGTCGAGTACAGCAGCGTCCTCAATGCGGTTGAATCCGATGGTGATTCAGTACTGTGGCAAAATACGCATCAGTGTTTGGAGATTTTAGTTAGCTTAGAGTAGGGCCGACGCCGCACATGTGGAGGGCAGAGTTGGCTCTGGACGAGGAAGATATGGGTCTTTGGACGAGGAGCTGCTCCCGATTCTGACCGCCGCAATGGAGACAGTATAAGGAGAAGGCAACAAGCTGCTAACGTATGGCGAGGGAGGAGATGAGGCGCTGCTGCTCTTTTGCTCCTGTACATCCAGAGTAATGCTAATAGCTGTAGGTTCTAGACAGTACATTTGGAAGAGAAGAACAAAAGTACAGTAGTATATACTCTGTATGATGTTTCTGTTCAGCAGCTTACCACGTGCAGATAACAAGGAACGAAGGTGAGTTGTGTGGGTGGATTTGTTTTTTGCATATGCTGGACAATGTCAAGTAGAGTGTATTGGTACGTGGTGAGCACCATATTGAATTTGCTTGCATTCTCTCTGTGCATAAAAAGCAGGATGCGGTACAGCCTCCGGGGATGAAGGAAAAGGAAGAGCGCAGCAGGATTGGAATCCAACTTAATGGAAATGGAGTTGCATTATTTGTCGCGTGTAGTTGTCAAGTTTGCTGAATTGGATAGCTTCTACAGGGTATATCTGAGGTGCCGGGCGGAGGCCCGGGAGGCGGCGCAGAGCCGCGGGGCCGGTAGAGCGCGTACGGCGACGCTGGGCGGAGGTGCAGGGCGGCGGCGCGAGGTTGAGGCGACACAGGCAGGCGGAGCAGCTCGCGTGCAAGGGGAAAGAGAAGAGGGCTTGGGGGAAATGACGTCGGGTATGGAGGGGGGCGCGCAGCGCGACGGCCCGATGGGTCTCACACGTGGGATTTTTTCGGGACGAACTGGGCATGGCTGAGGAGAGAAGCTCGATTTCATCATCTATTACGAGCAGGGCTGAGAGTCATTTTCGAGCTGAGGGAGAGAAACCGGGCTACCAAACAACTGAAAACAGGGTGACGAGAGATTTTCTGAGCCCAACCGGGCTACCAAACACACCGTTTGTTTATTGGCTTATACCAGTGAGTTTCTTACATATTAAGTAAATTTAGTCAGCGATGATCATTAAAGAAACAAAAAAAAATCTGCAAAAAGTAAGGTTCAAGAAAACTTTGCATACACACGTATATTTGGTGGATTTGCGAGACGTGCGTTGCACGTACATGACAACTAGTATGTCAAGGAAAGAAAGGAATAGTTGCAATCAATGAAAAAAAACTATATAGATATCAAGAAGACAACAATATATGGCGTGACACTTGGCACTCCGCATGCCCGCTTCGATCTTGGCGATGGGGCAAAGACCCTACGGGAGATCAGTTTTCTAACAAGTTAATTTCTAGCAGCTCCATAGGTCATGCATTCATTCACATGTCTAGGTGGAGTACTGTACGTGAATGCTAACACGAATGAACAGCTTTGATGCATGCATGCTAACGAATGAATGAACAGCTTGCGGCTAGGTACATGATTATAAACGTAACATCCATGATTAATGCTGCAGATTAATTGCGGGATGCCTACACCAGATCAGTATGGGCCATTTCTGCCCATCACTTGGCGTGATGCACCTGTCGCACCCGTTCCATAATCCATACAACTCAGCTTTTAATAGTTTGATTGTGCTACGCCTATAGGCCGGGACTGAACTTAGACAGGTTGAATTAACAAGCTAGCTACTCCCTCCGTTTCAAATTAGTTGACTCACATTTGTCAAAACATGGATGTATCTAGACACTAAACAAGTACAGATACATCCGTATTTAGACAAATGCAAATAAACAAATTTGGAACGGACGGAGTACAAAATTAGTGGATGCGAGCCTACGCTTCCGGCCACGTGCTTCCAACCATCCATATGTATCCCTTCCAAGCAACTAGATCAGCGATAACATGCCTCTCTAGGTCTTACGATGTCAAAAAAAAACGTAAACAAACATATATAAACCAATATCAACAACACCATCGGAATTGCATCTCCATCCGCGAAACCTGGCGTACATAACCAAATGTCAATACTCTATGCCGAGTATTTTGGCGTTCGCCGAAATACGAAGAGTACTTTATGAAGCATACAAACAACAAAGCTATATATCTAAAGCGACATAATCATGCTTATGTTTGCTTGCATGGTTCTGAACTTCTTTACCTTGTTATGTTCTCAAAGGCTGAAAAAACTTCTATATGCTAGTTTACAAAATAGCACAAGTTCGGTTCTCAGCAAATCAATAAAGTGGTACATAAAAATAGTAGAAGCTTTTGGTTCATAAATATTCCTAACCGTTTTTAATCCCACAATCATTACTTTTGCTTACAGTAACTACGGCGGGCCAAGGCCAACCTGAACCACCTTATATATATATTAGTCACAAGGTAAAACAGGGATATTACAAACATAGATAATTCGGCAAAGCAAAGGGACGAGTATTGAAGTTACAGCCACATGAGCTCATTCCATCCTCCGGTGGTAAATTGGGGTGATTCATCAATGGCGATCAAGGGGGGAGTCCACCCCTCTTCTTCTTCTTCTTCTTCTTCTTCTTCTTCTTCTTCTGAGAACATGCTATACAGCATCTCCAAATTAGAATTTACCACAAGGATATTTATCTCATCAGCTCTGGACAAACAGGATTACTGCTCACCTTAAAGTATGGATATCATCTAAACCTGTCATGTATCTTCGGAGGTATCTGACCTGTTGGTGTCTTGATCATCTCTTCTCCGATCTATGCAATTGCAAACAATATTTTTTTGAAATGGCGGAAGATATTCTCTATGGATCTTTTGAATGTGTTGTGGATAACTCTAACCTGTTGTTATGACCTACAACCGGAAAAAACATAGCAACTTGCTCTTCCCAAGAGGTGTGGATCCTATCTTGCAACAACCCTTCTCCCTAAACCTTTTGAAAAGTTCAAAGAAGGGGACTCTTATCATCCGAATAATTTGGCCAGCCTCTACATCGTTCCAAATGTGAATGTAGTCCTGATTTCCAATCCTCTCTTGATACCAGGCCATCATTGAACCATATGTGACTCTAGGACAGGGACTGCGTCTGACTTCTATTCAATCTAGCATGGGTACTGTGTAAATCGACCCTACAGGTTACCACTAAAGGTGGCGAGAGAGAGAGGGTGGTTCACCTGAGGTATGGGAGACAAAGGTGAGGAGCCACGGTCAGAGTAGAAAGAGAAGAGCCATGCCGCTAGTGGAGACGCCGACGCGGTTCTCATGTCCAAGAATATCTGTTGCGAGAGATAAGGACGACACTGTGATGACAGAATAAAAGGAAACATCAGCTGGGTAGATCTGCTTGGCCACGGGTGACTCCGGTGAGGATTAAAAAATGTGGATTTTTGCTTTCCTCTTGTGCTAGGAGGTGGCCAAATACAGGAGGTGGTGAGTCTATCTTTGTCGCGACATGGAGCCAGAGTTTTGGCATCTCCCGCCATCTAGCCACTTGCTCTCGCGCGAACGACAACGTCGCAGCGTTGTATACTAACTCCATCGAAATAGACGATACCGCAGTTCCTAGTGCACCTGGCTAGGCGCTTCGTCAATAAGCGTGCTAGACACAAGGCAGGCCTCGTGCGAGCATCTAACCAGCCCATTTTTGCA
This sequence comes from Poa pratensis, assembly GCA_947311845.1. Classification (NCBI taxonomy): domain Eukaryota; kingdom Viridiplantae; phylum Streptophyta; class Magnoliopsida; order Poales; family Poaceae; genus Poa; species Poa pratensis. Next base: position 2,680,171 of record CAMZMU010000083.1, read on the forward strand.
TCCAGCAGGGCTGTTTGGCGGGGATGCACCCTACCAAACACAATGTGGTTAAGCGGTTTCCCAAGACTAGAATGACTCATAAAGACTCAATTGACCCGTCCTCCGTCGACTCGTTCGTTCGCGAGCCTCCTTGACTGCATTCGATCTGATCTGGATCGGGTTGACCGAGCAGTATTCTAAAAAAAAAAAAAAAATTGGAGATGTCTGTATCGTCGGGCTATGTCACGATTCCTCGCTGCTCGGTGATCTTTGATGGCACGAATTATCCTGATTTCACTGCCTTTATGCGCATTCATATGCGTGGTCTTCGTCTCTGGGGTGTGCTTTCCGGCGAGGTCTCGTGTCCGCCGTGCCCCATTGCTCCTACTGCTCCTATTCCGCCGACGCCACCAGTCCTTGCTGCCGATGCTACTCAGGCTGCAAAGGATGCAGCTAAGAGTGCGGATGATGTTGCCATTGCTGCGTATGACCGGCAGGTCAAGGAGCATTCTGACGCCCTTGAGACCTACCGGTTGGATCTGACTGCTTACACCCAGTGGATTGATGATGATGCTCGTGCTGCGGCTGTTCTCACCGCCAGTGTTCTACCGCAGTTTGCCTCTGAGTTTATGGGCCTCAGTACTGTCGCTGACATGTGGGCTCACCTTCGTCAGCGTCATCAGCCGTCCGGGGATGCTCTATATCTGTCTGTGGTTCGTCAGGAGCATGATCTTCAGCAGGGTGACTCTACCATTGATCAGTTCTACACGCAGAGCGCTGCTATCTGGCGTCAGCTCGACTCTCTTCGCACTGCAGTGTGTGGTGCCTGCCCGTGTTGTCAGACTGTGCGTTCCGACTTGGAGTTTCAGCGCGTATATGAGTTCTTGTCTCGGCTCCGCAAGGAGTTCGAGCCCCGACGTGCTCAGCTGCTTGCTCGTGGTCGTGTCCCTATCTCGGAGGTGCTGTCTGAGCTTCGTGCTGAGGAGATCGTCTACGTGGCGTTGGGTTGCTTGAGGTTCCTTCTGTGCTTGCTGCCCATGGTCCTCCTTCGTCGCCTGCTTCATCGACTCCTTCGCGGTCCACTGCTCCGCCACTTTTACCCACTCCTCAGGGTCAGGGCCTGGGTCGTGGCCAGGGTCGTGGCGCTCGTCCACGCCCTCACTGCACCTACTGTGATATGCCTGGCCACACCGAGTCTCGTTGCTACACGAGGGAGCGTGATCTGCGTAAGCAGAAGGCGTCTGCTTCTCCCGGGACTCGTGCTTCCTCTGGCTCGTCAGGGTCTTCTCCAGCCGGCTTCACCGACCAGGACATTATGCGGCTCAAGCGGATGCTCGCCGCTTCAGGTTCTTCTTCGGGTACTGCTGGCTCTGTGACTGATTCTTCTGGCACTGCGCGACCACCATCTTCTACACAGTCAGGTACATCCTCGTGGGTTCTGGATTCTGGAGCTTCTTTTCATATGACTTCTGATTCTTCCACTCTGTCCTCTCTTCGACCTCTTGATTCTCCTCTTAGTGTTCTTACTGCTGATGGTACTTCTCTCTCTGTTTCTAGTCGAGGCACTCTTTCTACTTCTTCCTTTTTTGTCCCTGATATTTCTCATGTTCCTCGTCTTACCATGAACTTGTTCTCTGCCGGTCAGCTTACTGATTCTGGTTGTCGCGTCATTCTTGACGCCGATTCTTGTTCTGTTCAGGATCGTCGCACGCAGGTTTTGGTTGGAGCTGGCCCTCGCCGCCGTGATTCTCAGGGGCTTTGGGATATAGACTGGCTTCGTGTTCCTTCCGCTGCTACCTCGCCTGCCAGTTCTCCTGCTATCGTCGCCTCTGTCACCGGCTCTTTTCAACAGTGGCATCATCGTCTTGGTCATCTTTGTGGTTCTCGTCTGTCGTCATTAGTTCATCGTGGTCTTCTGGGGCCTGTCTCAGGAGATGTTTCTTTACAGTGTCAGGGTTGTAGGCTAGGAAAACAGATTCAGTTACCCTATCCTACTAGTGCGTCTGTATCTCAGCGTCCTTTCGACTTAGTTCACTCTGATGTTTGGGGTCCGGCTCCTTTCGCTTCGAAAGGGGGCCATCGATATTATATAATATTTATAGATGATTTTTCTCGTTACACTTGGCTGTATTTTATGTCTTCTCGTACTGAGGTTCTCTCCATATATAAGCGTTTTGCCGCCATGGTTCTTACTCAGTTCTCTACGCCTATTCGTGTGTTTCGTGCTGACTCTGCTGGTGAGTATATCTCCAAGCATTTGCGTGGTGTTCTTGCTGAGCAGGGCACTCTCGCTCAGTTCTCCTGTCCCGGTGCGCATGCTCAAAATGGCGTGGCTGAGCGTAAGCATCGCCATCTTCTTGAGACTGCTCGTGCGATGATGATCGCCTCTTCTCTTCCGCCTCATTTCTGGGCTGAGGCCGTTTCTACCTCGGCCTATCTGATTAATATCCAGCCTTCTGCCGCCCTTCAGGGTGCCATTCCTCTCGAGAGACTCTACGATCGTTCTCCTGACTATTCTATGCTTCGTTTGTTTGGTTGCGTTTGCTATGTTCTTCTTGCTCCTCGTGAACGCACCAAACTAACCGCTCAGTCTGTTGAGTGTGTTTTTCTCGGATATAGTGATGAGCATAAGGGCTACCGTTGTTGGGATCCTGTGGCTCGCCGGATGCGTATTTCCCGGGATGTGACGTTTGATGAGTCTCGGCCTTTCTATCCGCGTTCGACCTCCCCGACCTCTACTGTGGAGGATCTCTCTTTTCTTACTTTTCCTGATTCTCCTCCCGATATCCCTCATATTTCTCCTCCCTCTGATCCGGTGCCATCTACTCCGATGCCTTCTTCTCCTCCTTCGTCGCCGCCTTCTTCACCCTCCCTGTCCCCGTCTCCGCCTCCGTCTTCTCCTGTTGCTCCTTCTCATCCTACTTTTCCTTTCTATTATACTCGCCGTCCACGTGTTGTGACCGAGTCATCTGATGCACCCTCTACTTCCGGTGCACCGTCTCAGCCGACTTATTCTCTTCGTTCTCGGCCTTGTCCTTCACCTGATTTCTATAATCCCGCTACCTACAGTGTTTCGGTTGTCTCGGAGCCGACTACGTATCGTGAGGCTGTTGTTCATCCTGAATGGCAGCTTGCCATGGCTGAGGAGATTGCTGCGCTTGAGCGCACTGGTACGTGGGAGATCGTCCCTCTTCCTCCTCGTGTTCGTCCTATCACCTGTAAGTGGGTCTATAAGGTTAAGACCCGCTCTGATGGGACTCTTGAGCGTTACAAAGCTCGTCTGGTCGCTCGTGGCTTTCAGCAGGAGCATGGCCGTGATTATGATGAGACTTTTGCTCCAGTGGCTCACATGACCACTGTTCGGACTCTTCTTGCCGTGGCATCTGTTCGCCATTGGTCTGTGTCTCAGCTTGATGTTAAGAATGCCTTTCTTAATGGTGAGTTGCGTGAGGAGGTTTATATGCAACCACCACCTGGGTATTCTGTTACAGATGGCATGGTCTGCCGTCTTCGTCGCTCTCTCTATGGCCTTAAGCAAGCCCCTCGTGCATGGTTTGAGCGCTTTGCTTCTGTGGTCACAGCTGCTGGTTTCTCTCCCAGTGCTCATGATCCTGCGTTGTTTGTTCACTGTTCTCCTCGTGGTCGCACTCTTCTTCTTCTTTATGTTGATGACATGATCATCACTGGTGACGACCCAGAGTATATTGCCTTTGTCAAGGCACGTCTGAGTGAGCAGTTTCTTATGTCGGATCTTGGTCCGCTTCGTTACTTTCTTGGGATTGAGGTTTCGTCCACCGCTGATGGTTTCTTTATATCCCAAGAACGGTATATTCATGATCTTCTTTCTCGTGCCGCTCTTACTGATGAGCGTACTGTTGAGACTCCCATGGAGCTCAATATTTCTCTCGTGCGTCTGATGGCGATCCTCTCTCTGATCCGACTCGTTATCGACATCTTGTCGGGAGTCTCGTCTATCTGGCTGTTACTCGCCCTGATATTTCTTATCCTGTCCATATTCTGAGTCAGTTTGTTTCTGCTCCCACTTCGGTTCACTATAGTCACCTTCTTCGTGTTCTACGCTATCTTCGTGGAACGATCTCGCTTTGTCTCTTCTTTCCTCGTTCTAGCTCGTTACAGCTTCAGTCCTACTCCGATGCTACTTGGGCTAGTGATCCTTTGGATCGCCGTTCACTTTCTGCTTACTGTGTTTTCCTTGGTGGTTCTCTCATTGCCTGGAAGACGAAGAAGCAGACCGCAGTTTCCCGTTCGAGTGCAGAAGCTGAGTTGCGAGCTATGGCTCTTTTGACTGCTGAGGTGACTTGGTTACGGTGGTTACTTGCAGATTTTGGTGTCTCTGTTACGACACCCACGACTCTTTTGTCAGACAGTACAGGTGCTATTAGCATTGCACGTGACCCAGTGAAGCATGAGCTTACTAAGCATATTGGCGTTGATGCTTCTTTTGTCCGTGCTAGTGTGCAGGATCAGATTATTGCGCTCCAGTATGTGCCTTCAGAGTTACAGTTGGCGGATTTTTTCACGAAGGCCCAGACTAGAGCACAGTATAGCTTTTTCCTCTCCAAACTCAGTGTTGTGGATCCACCATGAGTTTGAGGGGGGTGTTAGAGAGATATTTGTATATTGTAGTTTCCCTATTACATAGGGGGCTCCCTGCATATTTACATCTGTACATGTACTATATATTGTGGCCGTTGGCCCCCGTGGAATACAAGTTGCGTATTTCCCTAACAGATATCACTGTTACATGTTCTTAACTTCACACAAATAAATGCACCTGATACATATTTTTCTTTGAGAAGATGCTTATTCTTTATCCATAAAGTAGCAACATTCCGTCTTTTCTATATGCTTCTCTTCTTTTTTCGTGCATACTTTAGCACAGCTGGGACATGGACACTCAAGAAATACGAGTGCCAGTCTACAGATTTTGGGTCGAAGTCAAATATGTTACCATCTTTGCCATCCATCTTTACTTCCATCCTCAACCTTGTTAGGTTTGTGTCATCAAAGCTGTAAACACAAAATATTGATCAACATATATAAATAATGACAAAAATGTGCACCACAATCCTATATACTTGAGTAAATACTAGTTAATGCAAATGAAATGTACAGAGTGACATTTGGTTTTGAAAGAAAACTATATGAACGACCCTGGGAGTGAGTTTATTGTACAAATGAAGACAAACATGAGCTATACTCCAAGTAGTACTCTTTACTTTTTTTCAAGTAATACAATGAAGACAAACATAAGCTATACTCCATGTAGTACCCTTTATTTTTTTAATCCTAAAACAACCCTATTTCAAAAAGGAGGATATCCCAAGCCTCTGCATCAAGCGATGCACACAACCATATTTAATGCAAAGTTCTTATCTAGAGTTTTAGAAAGTGAAAAGAGTGGATATAAATCTCAACCACATCGCTCTATGTAAAATAAAAACAAGATAATTAGTGGTTAAATGGGATTATTGCAGACATTGTGTCGATGCTCAAAGCTACAAGCTAGAACATACAATAATTTACAGACACAAGAAGAATATGAGTCTCACCATCCTTTGAAGAAAGCAAATGGCGCATACAGCTTGACCAAGAGCATTAAGAAATTGTATCTTCGGTTGTTTTTGTTGTAGTATTGTGCAAACAAACCGCAGAATAATAGGCTCACTACATACAAGATCTGTTGAGTGGAAATTGAAAATATGGAAAAATGAGTTCATCGTACGAACACTATATTGGTATGCATTTGTTCAGTGGAAACTGAAGATATGGAAAATATGAGTTCATTGTATGAACATTATATTGGTATGTATGTATTATGAAACATATGATTATCTACCTCAAGTGGTAGCTTATACACCATGATTAGATATGCACGGAAGCAAGCAGATCTCTTGAACAAGTACGGTCTTCTGTTTTGAAGGGGTTTCCCATTCTCTAGTACACGAGGATGGATGGAGAAGTAGTCCCAACATGCATCCTCAATAAGGTAGCCGGGAAGCGGGTTCCGGAGGGATGAGCTCACGTGGTAAATGGTCCGTGCTTTCTCGTTCCAGTGAACAGCCATGGCTACAAGTGTTGCATTTACCACCATGTCCGCGGGAACCTGTCTCCATATACATACTATTACTATCTATATCAAGTTTAAGCATAAGGTTAAATAATCAGGTTAATTACTCTATCACTGTCTACATGCCCAATGGCTTGTACATATGAATGGCATTGTGTATTACTCACCACATCCATTATGTCTTTACGATCACCAATGAAGCATGGGAATGATTGTTTATCATAGGCGACAATCATAGCATCAATTGTCCTGAAGATAAAATGGTAGCAAAGCTCATATGCAGTATAGTGCTTCTAGAGCCGCACATAATTGCACACATATGTTTGATAAAAGTATAGGTCTTGAACATAATATATATACCTTGCCCCTTCTATCCATCCAGGAATTGGATCTTGATGTGCTAGTTACCATCGTGGGTCGAATAATGACCACAGGAAGGTCTTCCATGTGCTGCTCAAGTAACATCTCCCCCATAGCTTTGGTAAATGCATATACGTTTGGCCATCCAAAATGGGAAGCCCTGTTCAATTTACAATCAATTTAGGTAGTGCCAAGATGATTGATCATATATCATGTACTCTCGCTTCCTACAAATGATTTTTTTATAGAGCCCATCTACATCGACCATAACATAATAATAGGGTGGGAGTCATTTATCAGACAATCTATTTGATTGACACTCTTGCAGCTTTTCATATGTACCAAAAGAAACAATTTCATGTCAAATAGTCAACGGTAAAGTTCATCTTGCGCGTGATGTATACATAGTTGTTCTAAGGGGTCAATTCTGTTAATCATCTATAGAGCCTATCTATGTCTAAATTCCCCTACCGATATCACATCAAACTTTTGAGTAATATATGACAGAGATGACATAACTATCTGAACATTTTGATATACATTTTAATTATTGGTCACCTGATCACCTCCTAGAACTTTTCATTGTATTCTCTCTGAACATGCCGACTGGAGAAAGAACTTCCCATGTCATTTTTTGCTGATATGTGAAAAGGGCTGTTGGGCCTTTACTTTTGTGGGGTGTGTTTTGATGGAACCTTGTAGCTTGTGGTTTGTCTTACAGGAAATTGGAGATAAATATCTTTCATCGAGGCTACCAAGACGTAAAACGTTCTTTACACCAGTTACCACAAAATGGTATCATTAGGTTTCGTTTTTTCATGCGAAGTGTTCTGAAAATACAACTTAAACCAATATAAAGTTTCGAAGATCTTCATGAAAATTGCATGATGAAGAATACGCCAAACTACAAGTCCTCTTTAAATATGGGTCGATAGTTTGGATCTTAAAATAAAGGGTGCTTAGTGAACATATTTAAATTGGTCTGACCTCTTGAAGCCGAGTTCTTTCAAGGCTGTCTGCTCATGTTGGTCTGAGCTGCCATTCTTAGCTGCTGTGAGTTCAGTCTTGACCTTCTCAACCAACCGCAACTCAGCTTCAATGTCCAAGTGGTAACCCAGCCGTAGGGTTTCACCCATCTGAAGTGCTTTCTCCAGTAAAAGCCCTTCTTGGGTACCAGCTACATAAGCTGTTATGTGGAAAAAATAAATATTTATTATAGTTTATTGAACATATATGTTCTCATTCTATTGTTCAATTATGCTCCATTCCATTTGAATTAAACACCATATGAAGTATATAAATAAACTCGCATGTACCTGTGGAAACATGAAGCAACACTTTAAGATTACGGCACTTCTTTGCAAATTCGCATCCATATTGGCTCCTAACACGTTGGATGCCAAAGCAACATCATACCTGTACATGCAATGAAATCCATATTGCAAACCTTATGCACACAAATGAAAAGAGTAGGATCAATGGTGCATGTTCCGCACAATAATTTAAGTCCTGAGTAGTTTGCAAATTTTGAAATGTTTTATATTATTTTTTTAATCCTGCTTATTTATGCATTTCAGTAGTTCACCTGGATTTACATCTTTGTGTTGTTAGAATTGTATTTGTTCAATTCTAACAAAACTGATGTACATGTTACTTAGGAAGCAAGACAGGTGTGGATAAAAAATAATAGAAGCATACTAGATTGCATTTGTTCAGCTCCTTTTTACTTCGCCCATACTGGATAATCACAGGAAAAAAATCTCGCCATACCTTTCGTAGAAGCTAGTTGTTGCAGCCCCGTTTATGATAACATCGACCTCCTCACACAGAGCGTCAACAGTGGAGCCTTCGAGCCCGAAGTCGTAAAACCCAATGTCTCCGGCAAGAGGAGATATCTTATCTTTGACGAGGCTCTGGAAACCGGTGAGCCCATGCTTCTCTCGCAATGTGTTGAACAGATCCTTCTCCAGCACCTGCTCGACCGTGCGGGAAATCAAGAGGCTAATAAGTTGATGAATGTGATGTGTTCTGCATACCATTTTCAAAGGAAGGATTCCAACCTGGGACAGGATACGCCGCTCGGCGGAGGCAGCATCCGGTGCGCGAACTAGCAGGTAGAGCTTCTTCACGTCCGGTTGAACCCTCAGTATCTTCTCCACCAGTACTGCATGTGAGCATACATGTGCATGCAGGTAATTTAGAGATTTGGTGAGAACGTATATAGCATGTAGGTTTTGTGCATACATTTTCCGAGGAATCCAGTTGAGCCGGTGACGAGGATGGTCTTGTCCCGAAGCACCCGGCCACCGCGCTGGCGTCCATTGCGATCCGCGAAGCTGAATAAGAAGTGGACTCAGCTGTCCTTGTGTTGTGTGTGGCCAAGTTCTGTAGTTGCTAGTACGTACTTATAATCGACGGAAGGGCTATTCTTTAATGGCCCATGCTATGAAGATCAGAGTAGTTGGTTGGGAGGGCGTCGATGAAATGTGTGCATCAAATATCATCAAACCATTTACTAAAGAAATATAGTACCAAGTAGAGAATAACAATCTCTTTTGCGCGAAAGAAATACCGGTAAATTTTCTTTGGAGAAATACCGATAACTTGAAGGATTTTATATTTTGAGTTATCTGTTTTTCATCAACAAGGGAAACAAATTAGCTGCCTATGCAAGACATGAGCCAAATGGTTACTCCCTCCATTCGGGTGTCTTGAATTTTTTAATTAGTAAGTCCGAATGATAAGTACCAAGATAGATACTGTTCTCCTACGGTCCTACCAGATAGGATAATAAGAACTTAAAATGGAGAGAAAAATGTGTATTGAATAATAAGAATTTAAAATGGAGAGAAAAATGTAAGACAAGATAGGCACTGTTCTCCTACCAGTACACGCTGAATATGTCCAGAAGCAGCTCAAAATATGTTGAGCTATTGGTATTGGGCCCGCATTTGACCAACTATAAAGAAAATTGTTGAAACTATAGCCTATGAACTGACATACGATAGGATTACTTACTCAGCTAGATTACTGAGTGTTCCTATGATTTATAGGATTCCATGGTATTTTGTGGATTTAGATCCTTATAAAATTTCTATATAGATCACTTAAAATTTGGAGGATTGAATTTATCCATATTTTTGGGTGTACGATGTTTTCCTTTTTCTAGTGACTTCGAAGAAATCAGGACCAAAAGAGGAAGACGTGACGTGCCTTATGGTCCGTGAATGAGAAGTAACGAAATCTCATCGGCAGCCACCTAGGCAGACTTTTATCATAAACTATTTTTCAGAATTTTTTATCTGACATTGTAGATATTAGCATATTTTTCTATTGCTTTGTTCAAACTTACAAAAATTTAGCTTTGTTCAAAACAAGAACTTTTATTGTATTTTAAACAAATGGAGTATCTCCGAGGGAAATTCGCAAAATTTTGGGTTTTTGCTCTCTTTGTTCTTATGGTCCACCATAATCATGGGCAATACATTAGTTCGGTCAGCCCAATCAAACTGGCTTGTACACCATGCCGCCGGAAGACCGGTTCCTCGCGAAGCGGATTGGCCCGAAGAGCTTCCACATGTTCCGCTACGTGGCACGGTACGGCTACAATGATATCGATTGGAAGGTCAACTTCTTTGAGAAGATGATCGTCAATATTATGCAAGGAGAACAGCGCCATCCACGCATGAGAGCCTGCTGAATGTTGGGCAGGTGTTCCATGTGTAGTTCATGCTGAATGTAAATCTCTGTGTCTGTGTGTAGATCAAGTATATGAGAATCGTACAGAGGTGAATTTTGAACTGATTATCACGCAAATCCGGAAGCTATATATTGGATTTAAACAAACTGGGCAGATTTCAATGCGGGGCGATTCAGATGAATACAAATTTCAAAATTTTCAATTCTGATACGATTATGTATCGAACAGCACTTCACTTAATATGAGTGTTATATGTGTAGTGTGCAGTGCAACTGAATGTACATCGATCTCTTTGTCTGGGTGTAGATCAAGTATATATAGGAGAATTGTACAGAGTTAATTTTTTAACTGATAATTACCCAAAGTAATTTTGAAGCTACATATTGGATTTAAACAAACTGGGCAAATTTCAGTGCAATGCGATTCAGACATGAATCCGAATTTCAAAATTTTCAATTCTGATACGAGTATGTATTGAATAGCAATCTATACTTCTTATAAAGCAAAACCCCGCTAACTTCATTAATTATTTTTCTATCTCAACATGCAAGCTATCCACATCATCCAATCTCTTAACCAATCAATTGCCCATGTCATCTCCACTAATTAATCACACATCATATTTCATAAGCCACACCATCCACTATTTGAGCCATTATTTATCCATGTCATCCCAAATTTATTAATGATTTTCTATCCATCCACGAAACTATTCACATTATAAATTCTTTTATCCATACAACACTATGGGAAACCCACAAGACGCCGACGGCCGGAATCTACGCCGACGGCCAAATGTCTGGGCCGTCGGCGTAGAAGGCGAGCTAGAATAGCCCACGAACGCGATCGTCGGCGTACCAACCCCGTCGGCGTAGACAGATAGAGCCCGACGGCTGCCGTCGGCGTCACCAATGTCGTCGGCGTAAAAGGGCCGTAGGGTTTAGGCCGTGACGGCATGCAGAGGGGGGTTTTACGGCATTGATACGCCGACTGCCACCGTCGGCGTCTACTTTTTTTTTCTATTTTCCATTTAATATGAAATAATTCATATCTTTAAATCAGTAAATCGAAATTTAAAAAATAAAATGTCTAAATCGATTAGAAAAATGAGAGGAATCCAAATATGACATCCCTATAATCTTTTTTTACCATGCATATGACATTTTGTAACATATTTTTGGTACTTTCTTAATTAAAAAGTCATTTTTGATACTTAAAAAATGGAAAATGATATTTATGAAAATATTTTGGAAATTGTTTTTGGCAACAATGTTTTCCATACCAAGACACACCTATGTGTCAAGTATGGACACATTATCACAAACTATGGCACGGGGATGGTCATAACTTGGTCATTTGGTGCGAAACCTATACATGTCTATAGATGATAGACCTTTTTGTGAAGCATTTTTTTGAAATATTTGCCAAAACTTAACTTTATATTTTTTTGCTAGCAACTAGTACACATGAAAGGACTCCATGCCAAACGATTTCATTTTTTGAGTATTTTCTCAATTTCTTTTATTTTTGTGAAAAACGGTCAAATGACCGCCGTGCCTATTCATTGAAAGGGGTCACATTTTTCAAAACTATCGATATTTCTGTGATAAAGTAACTACTTGTGTACCTAAAAATGATTTTTGTAAAAAATTTAGACCAAACTATCAAACACCTGTAGTTCAAATTTTAATTACTTTTGGAAAATCGGCATAAAGTCATTTAAATAGGCAATTTTTTTTGAAATGTTTGTCAAAACTCAAGTTTATCATTTTTGCTAGCAACTAGTACACATAAAAGGACTCCATGCCAAAGAATTTCATTTTTTGAGTATTTTCTTAATTACTTTTATTTTTGTGAAAAAAAGGTCAAAATGCCCGCCATGACTATTCATCGAAACTGGTCACATTTTCTAAAATTATTAATGTTTCTAAAATTATTAATTTTCTGATATGGATGGCATATTTGAATTCCTCTCATTTTTCTAATCGATTTAGGCATTTTATTTGTCAAATTTCGATTTATGGATTTAAAGATATGAATTATTCCATATTAAATGTAAAAAAGGAAAAAATAAAGTAAAATTATTTTTATTGTTATTTATTCGAAATATACTATTACATAATCATTGTTACTTTACTCAAACAAAATTTAAATTTAAACAATGAAAAGTGTAACATCATAACCGAGGGGTTAATATGATTGATAGGGTACATAATCATTGTTACCCCATGGCCTGAAGGCCATATATAAGCGGGGGAGATCAGCGGCGGCGGCGGTGAGGGAGGCTGAGAAACCTAATCGCCCGTACGTACGCGCCTGGGAGCTCGAAGTTATGTTAGTGTCGTGTTGAATCGGTTCACACTAGTCGCGGACCACACATGTGATTAATATGAAAGCTAAGTGCTGGATAGATGGGTACAAAGTTACATACATCGCAGAACTAAAAGCAAACACCTGGACCTCTCCCTCGTTCCCCAACTACAGTGAACAGGAGGCCATTTTTGGGCGAAACCCGTGCGGACCAGCTCGCCGCCGGCGATCCGCTCGATCCCTCGCCCTCCGCGGCCGCTCCGGCGGCGGGAGGACGGGGAATCGACGGATCCCGGCGTGTACATAGTCTAGGTGTGCGTGGGTTGCTTGCCGGCGGCGCTGTGGAGGTGGAGGTGCGGCCGGAGAAGCTTTTGGAGGCGGCGGTCCTCTCCTCTGTCTTCGGTGCTCCGGTGGAGGCCCTGGGCAGATCTGCCGTCTCTGGCGCGTCCGCTGCTCTCCGGAGCCGCGGCGTGCTTCCCTCGAGCCGGCGTCCGTGGTGGCGGTGGCGGCTCTTGTCCTTGGGGTCCTTCTTTCCTCGCCGACGTGCGGGGTGGTGCTTTTGCTTAATTTCGCTGGGAGTTTGCAGGCGGGATGCTCTCCTTCGTCGGCGGACTTGGTGGGCCCTGTGGAAGACGGGTGGAGCCTTCGTCTTCGTCTCCGGCGTGAGGCGGCGACGGCGGTCTGGCGGCGGCTCGGAGCCGATGCTCGTTCAGCGTCAAGATTCCGGCGCCTGCGTCGGATGGCTTCTGCGGCATCTCAACAAGGTTGGTCAAGCTGGCTGCTTCGGTGCGAGGTGAGCTCGCCTCCTTCTTTCCCGGCGGCATGCTGCTGGTGGTCGAAGGTGGCCTGCTGCTTGGTGGTGCCGTGTTCGCCGTGTTTGGTGTGGCCTTTGCCACTGTTCGTGCGTGTGTGTTCTTGCTCTGTTTGATCTTGTACACGAACTCCCTTTCAAAACAAAAAAAGTTACATACATCGCATACATGAGTTTCTATTGCGTTTTGTCATAGCTGATTCGATAGCAGGTTTGATTCAAATACGTTAGCGACATGTTGACCAGCTTTGATTTTAATAATTTTAGTCTGTTGAACCCATACACGCATTTAATATGATAATAAAAGTGTTGGATAGTTGCAGTCAGCGGGTTAGACAAGTACACCAGTCATCAGAGACATAACTTCATACGATCTTTTTCTAAAAATATATATATATTATAATCTCCAGATGATATGTTAGCGACATATTGACTAAGTTTAATTGTGAAGAAGATTAGTCTTGGGCCACATGTGCGTTTAATCTATACTATTATTAAAAGAGAAAACTTGTCTTGTTAGGACACTTTAAATCTGATCCGTTCAATATCCGATCAAACAGCCCAGATAGTCCCAATGTTTGACAACTCAACATTGTCCGTTTTGGACGTTTTGCCCTCCCACCAAATCACATAATATTACTAAATTGCCACCGTACCCCTTCGTTCTTTTATTTCTGCTCTATATCGTACCGACTTCATCGTACCGGATTTGGCCGCCTTTGTCTACTTGTGTCTCGAGAAGCCACGACTCCGGAAGTACACGGCCGATGTCGCGGCCGGGCTTGCGTACCTCCACGGGGCCGGGATCGTGCACGGGGACGTGAAAGCGAGAAACGTCGTCATCGGCGCCGACGGCCGCGCCAAGCTCGCGGATTTCGGGTGCGCGAGGAAGGCGTTCTCTGGTGGCCTGATCATCGGCGGCTCGCCGGCGTTCATGGCGCCCGAAGTGGCGCGTGGGGAGGAGCAGGGTCCAGCGGCCGATGTTTGGGTGCTCGGGTGCATGGTCGTCGAGATGGTCACCGGCCGCGCACCATGGAGCGGCATGGACGGCGACGCGCTCGCGGCGATGCACCGGATCGGGTACACGGACGCTGTTCCCGAGGTGCCACAATGGCTGACAGAGGAAGCGAAGGATTTCCTAGGTGTATGCTTAGTGAGGCGTGCCAGCGACCGGTGCACGGCTGCGCAGCTGCTCGAGCACCCGTTCTTGGTCTTTGCTGTCAGCTGCGACGCCAAGAGGACATGGGTGTCGCCGAAGAGCACGCTGGACGTCGCATTGTGGGAGCCGGATTCGGACACCGAGGAGGCCGACGACGAGCTGTCGCACAACACGGCCGAGAGGATCAAGGCATTGACCTGTCCTGTTTCGGCGCTCCTGGACTGGGACTCCGACGAGGGCTGGATCGACGTGCTCTCCGCACCAACCGAAGAACCCGACGCAGTTGCCGTGCCGGCCGAGGAGACGAGGGACCTAGAGGACGCGATCGCGAGTGACGTACCATGCGGTGCAGAGACTGCCGTTGACACCATCGAGTACAGCAGCGTCCTCAATGCGGTTGAATCCGATGGTGATTCAGTACTGTGGCAAAATACGCATCAGTGTTTGGAGATTTTAGTTAGCTTAGAGTAGGGCCGACGCCGCACATGCGGAGGGCAGAGTTGGCTCTGGACGAGGAAGATATGGGTCTTTGGACGAGGAGCTGCTCCCGATTCTGACCGCCGCAATGGAGACAGTATAAGGAGAAGGCAACAAGCTGCTAACGTATGGCGAGGGAGGAGATGAGGCGCTGCTGCTCTTTTGCTCCTGTACATCCAGAGTAATGCTAATAGCTGTAGGTTCTAGACAGTACATTTGGAAGAGAACAACAAAAGTACAGTAGTATATACTCTGTAGGAACGAAGGTGAGTTGTGTGGGTGGATTTGTTTGTTGCGTATGCTGGACAATGTCAAGTAGAGTGTATTGGTGCGTGGTGAGCACCATATCTGAATTTGCTTGCATTCTCTTCTGTGCATAAAAAGCAGGATGCGGTACAGCCTCCGGGGATGAAGGAAAAGGAAGAGCGCAGCAGGATTGGAATCCAACTTAATGGAAATGGAGTTGCATTATTTGTCGCGTGTACTTGTCAAGTTTGCTGAATTGGATAGCTTCTACAGGGTATATCTGAGGTGCCGGGCGGAGGCCCGGGAGGCGGCGCAGAGCCGCGGGGCCCGGTAGAGCGCGTACGGCGACGCTGGGCGGAGGTGCAGGGCGGCGGCGCGAGGTTGAGGCAACACAGGCAGGCGGAGCAGCTCGCGTGCAAGGGGAGAGAGAAGAGGGCTTGGGGGAAATGACGTCGGGTATGGAGGGGGGCGCGCAGCGCGACGGCCCGATGGGTCCCACACGTGGGATTTTTTCGGGACGAACTGGGCATGGCTGAGGAGAGAAGCTTGATCTCATCATCTATTACGAGCAGGGCTGAGAGTCATTTTCGAGCTGAGGGAGAGAAACCGGGCTACCAAATAACTGAAAACAGGGTGACGAGAGATTTTCTGAGCCCAACCGGGCTACCAAACACACCGTTTGTTTATTGGCTTATACCAGTGAGTTTCTTACATATTAAGTAAATTTAGTCAGCGATGATCATTAAAGAAACAAAAAAAAATCTGCAAACAGTAAGGTTCAAGAAAACTTTGCATACACACGTATATTTGGTGGATTTGTGGAGACGTGCGTTACACGTACATGCCAACTAGTATGTCAAGGAAAGAAAGGAATAGTTGCAATCAATGAAAAAAAAACTATATAGATATCAAGAAGACAACAATATATGGCGTGACACTTGGCACTCCGCCTGCCCGCTTCGATCTTGGCGATGGGGCAAAGACCCTACGGGAGATCAGTTTTCTAACAAGTTAATTTCTAGCAGCTCCATAGGTCATGCATTCATTCACATGTCTAGGTGGAGTACTGTACGTGAATGCTAACACGAATGAACAGCTTTGATGCATGCATGCTAACGAATGAATGAACAGCTTGCGGCTAGGTACATGATTATAAACGTAACATCCATGATTAATGCTGCAGATTAATTGCGGGATGCCTACACCAGATCAGTATGGGCCATTTCTGCCCATCACTTGGCGTGATGCACTGTCGCACCCGTTCCATAATCCATACAACTCAGCTTTTAATAGTTTGATTGTGCTACGCCTATAGGCCGGGACTGAACTTAGACAGGTTGAATTAACAAGCTAGCTACTCCCTCCGTTTCAAATTAGTTGACTCACATTTGTCAAAACATGGATGTATCTAGACACTAAACAAGTACAGATACATCTGTATTTACACAAATGCAAGTAAACAAATTTGGAACGGAGGAGTACAAAATTAGTGGATGCGAGCCTACGCTTCGGGCCACGTGCTTCCAACCATCCATATGTATCCCTTCCAAGCAACTAGATCTGCGATAACTTGCCTCTCTAGGTCTTACGATGTCAAAAAAAAAAGCGTAAACAAACATATATAAACCAATATCAACAACACCATCGGAATTGCATCTCCATCCGCGAAACCTGGCGTACATAACCAAATGTCAATACTCTATGCCGAGTATTTTGGCGTTCGCCGAAATACGAAGAGTACTTTATGAAGCATACAAACAACAAAGCTATATATCTAAAGCGACATAATCATGCTTATGTTTGCTTGCATGGTTCTGAACTTCTTTACCTTGTTATGTTCTCAAAGGCTGAAAAAACTTCTATACGCTAGTTTACAAAATAGCACAAGTTCGGTTCTCAGCAAATCAACAAAGTGGTACATAAAAATAGTAGAAGCTTTTGGTTCATAAATATTCCTAACCCTTTTAATCCCACAATCATTACTATTGCTTACAGTAACTACGGCGGGCCAAGGCCAACCTGAACCACCTTATATATATATTAGTCACAAGGTAAAACAGGGATATTACAAACCGCTCGGGATTCGCTGACGTTGGGGAGTCGGTGACTTTGTGGCTGACATGTGGACCCCACCTACAGTGGGCCCACTTGCCAGCGACTCAAAGTCAGGTGACGTTGAGCCCTGGCAAAGTCAGCGAATACGAGTCCATTACAAACATAGATAATTCGGCAAAGCAAAGGGACGAGTATTGAAGTTACAGCCACATGAGCTCATTCCATCCTCCAGTGGTAAATTGGGGTGATTCATCAATGGCGATCAAGGGGGGAGTCCACCCCTCTTCTTCTTCTTCTTCTTCTTCTTCTTCTTTTCTTCTTCTTCTTCTTCTGAGAACATGCATATACAGCATCTCCAAATTAGAATTTACCACAAGGATATTTATCTCATCAGCTCTGGACAAACAGGATTACTGCTCACCTTAAAGTATGGATATCATCTAAACCTGTCATGTATCTTCGGAGGTATCTGACCTGTTGGTGTCTTGATCATCTCTTCTCCGATCTATGCAATTGCAAACAATATTTTTTTCAAATGGCGGAAGATATTCTCTATGGATCTTTTGAATGTGTTGTGGATAACTCTAACCTGTTGTTATGACCTACAACCGGAAAAAACATAGCAACTTGCTCTTCCCAAGAGGTGTGGATTTCTATCTTGCAACAACCCCTTCTCCCTAAACCTTTGAAAAGTTCAAAGAAGGGGACTCTTATCATCCGAATAATTTGGCCAGCCTCTACATCGTTCCAAATGTGAATGTAGTCCTGATTTCCAATCCTCTCTTGATACCAGGCCATCATTGAACCATATGTGACTCTAGGACAGGGACTGCATCTGACTTCTATTCAATCTAGCATGGGTACTGTGTAAATCGACCCTACAGGTTATCCACTAAAGGTGGCGAGAGAGAGAGGGTGGTTCACCTGAGGTATGGGAGACAAAGGAGAGGAGCCGCGGTCAGAGTAGAAAGAGAAGAGCCGTGCCGCTAGTGGAGACGCTGACGCGGTTCTCATGTCTAAGAAGATCCGTTGCGAGAGATAAGGACGACACTGTGATGACAGAATAAAAGGAAACATCAGCTGGGTAGATCTGCTTAGCCACGGGTGCCTCCGGTGAGGATTGAAAAATGTGGATTTTTGCTTTCCTCTTGTGCTAGAAGGAGACCAAATACAGGAGGTCGTGAGTCTATCTTTGTCGCGACATGGAGCCAGCGTTTTGGCATCTCCCGCTATCTAGCCACTTGCTCTCGCGCGAACGACGACGTCGCAGCGTTGTATACTAACTCCATCGAAACAGACGATACCGCAGTTCCTAGTGCACCTGGCTAGGCGCTTTGTCAATAAGCGTGCTAGACACAAGGCATGCCTCGTGCGGGCATCTAACCAGCCCATTTTTGCCTGTTTGGCGGGGATGCACCCTACCAAACACAATGTGGTTAAGCGGTTTCCCAAGACTAGAATGACTCATAAAGACGGCTTGTTTTGCCCATTCTGATGCACGACCCTGCCGGTGCATAATTTCCTCCGACAAACAATTGTGATGCGGCTCATGCTAAACAATTTTTAGTAGCCGGTCTAGGAAAGGTGGTTCTGTAATAGTGTAACATTCAATTATACTGAGTCTATATATAGATTATGGAAATTATCTGGAGCACCTAGTGACTTTGGCATTGGCAGAATAGACATATCGGTGGGTTTTAAACCGATCGTTTTTTGGCTTAGTAAAATAGTTGATTCCTCTCCATCCTATTGCATATGTATCTTACACTCACTTATCAAACCAAATTAATTGATCAGACTGGCAAAAGTTATCACATCTAAGCTACACTTGAATCTGTGAATGAGTGTCGTGTTTTGGAGCCTGAGCTTCAGGGAGCTCATTTTAGAAAAATGGCATTTGAATGTTTTAAAAAAAATCAGGAAAATTGCTAGGTATAGATAACGACGAACTTTGCTACTGTGCAAAAAATCAGCCTGAAAGTCGTTATATTTTAAACTGAGCAAAAATGTCAAATGTGTAGATCTGGGTGCGGGAACAGTGCATATTTTCAAAACGTAAAAAATTGTCGGATTTATTATTTTTTTAGCCTGTAATACAACAAATTTTTATTTGATATTTGTACACGGTTAGAGTTCAACATTGTCTATACATAGGATTAGTCCTCAATTTTATGAAACTTACAAATGCTGATTTTGATTTATTTTTTCAAATAAGAAAGAGCTCCTTGGAGCTCGCACTTTATTTTGGGGTTTATGCTTCATAGTACAATATGTCATTCCTATATATTACAGAGATTGATATCACTGTTACATGTTCTTAACGATGGCGAGTTCGCCGGCAAGTTCCAAGATCGGGCCGTCGCAAGGCGGGCCTCCGCTGCACGCTGAGCTGCTGGTCGACGAGATCCTCACGCCGCCGTGGTGCGCTGCCGGGCCGTCTGCAGGGAGTGGCACGCGGCCCTTATATTTGACCACTTCGTATCCGCGCACGCGGCCAGAATAGCCGCCGCGCGCCACCCGGAAATAGTCTTCTTCTCGCCGACAGGACGGGGCACCACCACGTCCTTCTACGCGTGCTCGCTTCCGGTCGACGGAGGTGCGCGGGTAACCGCCGCGCGCGAGCTGCTCACCGTGGGTGACCTCGCCGGGGAGCGCCTCGTGCTGTCCGGGAATAGGCCGTGCCGGGGCCTCACGCTCGTGTTCGACGTCCGGTTGTCCGAGTACTACGTCTTCAACCACTCTACCAGCCAGCACGTCACCCTACCGCCGTGCGAGCAGGCCGCAGAGATAGAGGATCCCATATTTCCAGGGATCCATCAGCGGTTTCCTCTGGAGCTCACGAGCACCGGCCTGGGATTCGACTCGGTGACTGGCGAGCACAAGGTGGTCAGGCTCTTCTGGAACATCTTTGGGAGGTAGACAGGGGCGGAGCTCCCAGTAGGGCAAGGTAGGGCGCCCTACCTTGATTTTGGAAAAAAACTACATATATATAGGCATTTTCAGAAGTGTATACTTGTTTTGCAATTTTCTACTCGTTTCTGAAAAGAACAAAAGAAAAAGAAGCTAACTGGGCCAGTTCTTAGTGTCGCAGCCGAACTGGGCCTTAGTGGGCTGAGCGCGGGGGAGTCTGTAACAGCCCAAATCTGAGACCCTAAAAACCTGTGTAATTTTTTCCACTTTTGAGTTAATTGCATCATGGCATCCACGCTTAATCATGTCTCTTTTGAGTTGACACAACAGTGGTATCGAAATGATGTGGAGTTGCTAAAACAAAATGCCAAATTGCTCTAACCAACCACAACACATTGAAGGCACTCAAAGTTGCAAAACAAAATTTCTTGACATCTTATATTTGTCAAGGAAGTTCCAAGAGTTCAAAACAATATTTTGCAATTGCCCAAAAATATTAAAGGAGCAACATTTTCAAATTTAGCAATATTGCCTTAAGTCAACCCTATGAACAAAAGTGGTCCAAACTATTTTATTTTGAAGCCCCACTTTTTGTGTAGCTTCTACTCAATATGGGGAGGCTCCCAAATTTTCTCAAATTTTTATAAAATGTTTTGGTGCCTAAATTAATTCAGGAAATGTTGCTGGTTTCAAAATTAAAAGGGAAAAGGACTGGTCTGTGATGAACTCGAAACTTCCAGGGGGCTTTTTGTAAAAATGTCGTCTCCCTCGTTCTGTAGCGACCGAGGTCGCCGCGCTCCCGCCGGACCACCTCGCCGCCCTGCCACCGCACGCCGCGCCCGGGCCCCCTCTGCCCTCTCCCCTGCAAGGAAGAGAGCCCCACCGTGCGCTGCTCCCCGTTTCCCATCTCTTCCTCCTCTCCCTGTGCTCCCCACCGAGCCGCCATGGCCGGGGTCCGCCGCGTTCGTCGCCGCCGCCTGAAGCGTCCCCGTTCAAATCGCGGAGTACCAGCCGCTCCGCCTCGCCGTGCTGTCATCTCCGCCATAGGAATCGACGCGGGAGACCGAGGATCAACGCCGCGGTCATCTTCTTCCTCGGCCGTCCGAGCACCACCGCCGCACTCCGAGCTCGATTTCCGCCGACCGGTCATCTCCGACCTCGCCGTCTTCGCTAGAGCGTTCGTGGTGAGCGTCCCGTCCTTCGTGACCCCATCTCCCCTCTCCCCTCCCGCGCGAGCGCGTGCTCCACACCACACGCCGCCGTCGCCGTAGCTCAGCAGCGTCGTGTTGACACATCCGGTGAAAAACCCGGATTATTCCGGTTTCTTTTCCGGAATAAGGAAAACGGTACTGGACACCGACGTTTTTATCCGGAATTGAACCGGAGTTGAACCGGAAACATTTCCGGAAATAATTTTCTCCGGTGAAAAATCCGGAAAATTCCGGAATAAATTCCGGATTTCAATACTGATTTTGAAATTCCTATTTCCTTTTCACCCTTGTATCCCTAAGTGATATAAACTTTATATTGTGGTTATTTAAATCATCAAATGGTCATTTCAAAAAGGAAAGTTATAAAAATGATAACTTTTTATCGGTGTATCCGAAAAATGCGTGTAATATACCAAAATTCCCAGAAAATTGTGATTAAACCTTTAAAATAAATATTATGCATATTTGATCACAATTGAATTACGGTGCTTCTAGTAATATTATAATCATAATTTAAAAGAGAAAATGATAAAAGTAATAACTTTTTATCGGGACCTCCGAAAATGTGTTCTTTATGTCAAAATGCTCAGAAAAATGTGCGTTAATCAGTAGCATCATTTTCATGCATGTTTACATGATCTATAGCACAGGAAAACATAAAAACAAATATGAAGCCATATTTCTCGCTTGTTGAATAATTATTTCTCCACCCCATGTAAGTTGGTAGAACTTGTTATAATAATTCCAGTGCCTTAAACATGTCATGTCATCATGTGTCTGTGCATTGCACCGGTGTTATCTGTGGTTTTGATTGTTCCTCTCCGGTATTGTTTGTACCTCGGTAGATCAAGGAGTGGAAGTGACACCGCAGTCTCGTGACGATCCGTACTACCAGCCGTATCACAAGGCAAGCGTAATCCCCCCTCTGAGCATATCTTATCTATTGTTTCCGCAAATATTTTCTCCACTATAATATTGCATGCGGTTCTAAATGTCAATTTTGTTGGATTAGAGTATCCTATAGTTGCATTAAGTTTCCGATGCCAATACCTGTTTCCCTCCTATTATCCATAGGTTTGTATTGTTGGCCTGAGATACTAAACTATGCTATGTTGATGCTTAGCCATGCTTAGGAGATGCTTAGCTGTACGATGGATGGTTCATGTGGGAAACAGGTGATGAGTTGTGCAGATGATGGTGGAGAATTGTGGTGACAGGCAATAAGATGCTAAAGGTGGGGATGAGAGGCCACTGTGGATGTGGTGCTTTGTCTCGTTCTCGCGCCTAGGTGCGAGTTCTATACCTCCCGAACCAAGACTGAGCGTGCAACCATGCGTGAGGCCTATGCAATTGCAGGAACCCTCATAGACTAAATAACTCGGGCGGGGCGAGCCAGGGTCCTCTAGTTCAGGCTTCCATTTGCGCATGCGTGATGATGGTGGTTGAACTGAGATGAGGATGGTGGTGTTAGGAAAATGAGTGGCCGTGGGGCAGGGTGTGGTGATCTCGTGTCCTGCAGCCACTGATGATCTGGAAAGTTCTTAACGAGGGAGAAGTCGACATCGCTCCCACCCAGCCGGCTTTCCAAGGAAGAGAGCTAATGCGCAGGTAATGGGCCGGACGGTACGCGTGGCAAACATTGTACACCCCTGCAGGGTAAATCTTTTCGAAAGCCGTGTCCACGGTTATGGACGACTTGGGAAAGGACGATAAGATCATAGAATAATTTTAACGGAATGATTAAAAACTGGGTACTAAAGGTACCACTTCAAGATTGCAAGGTGAGCTTCCTCGAGGGTGATTCGGGGAGGTGCCTTTGATGAACAGGTACAGTGGTTGTGTTGAGAAAGGTGATGAAAGAAAGAGTACTTCTTACCTCTTTTTAGAAATACTCTGAATAGTCGATGCCTTGAGTTATGTTTTCATAAATAAAATCAGCTTTATGCAAAATAGCCATATAACTTTGAAAGCCTCATCGAGCTAAAGCTCTATATATAATCTTGCGAGTTCGTCGAACTCAACGTCGTTTGTTTTGTTTCAGAGGAGGACTTCACCGACCTCGAAGGTGGGTTCTTTGTGGACGTCGACGAGTGGTCTGGGGTTCCCAGGTGGCAGCTTGGGACATCCCGGATCAGCTGGCGCTTGAATGTTTGTTTGTAGTCCTCTTAGGCCATAATCTGGATCTTGTTGTTTAGAACAACCTAATTCGCTTCCGCATGTTGTACTGTTGGGTCTGTGACCTCTGGTTGTAATTTGCTATCTTTCTCTATTATAAGAGTTGAACTATATGCTTTGTGCCGTAGAGTCTGTGATGTGCCAGTTGTTCCACAAGTCTTGATCTCTCTATTATACATTGAGGGTTGTGCCTGTGTTAAGGCATCAATCGGGGTGTTGCGTTGCCGATGATCCATACCGAGCAACGCCTGCCAAAGGTTTTGGCGGGGATTGGTAAACCCGTAACCTCCGGTTGTATCGCTTAACCGGTGACACACAGCATCACTGTATAACAGTCGGGTCGGGGCGCCACAAGTTGGTATCAGAGCAGTACTGCCTGTAGGAAACCCTTCTACTGGTCGACGTTGAGTCTAGTGTTTGTGGAAATATTTTTAACCTAAAAATGAGTTGTGAAAACCATCTTAGGATTCTTTTTATCCTTATCTGGTTACACTCTAATCTCGGAGCAATCTTACCCCGATTTGAGTTAAAGGTTTTACTTCTCATCTGTTACTTCAAAATGATTAGAAACGGGGTTGGGTTCGACCTTTAGCGTTTATGTGTCCAGTTGCTCCCGCTGCGTTGCAAACTAAAATCTGTTACCCAACGAAGGAACAAGTGATTAGCCTCAATTTTGTGGGTTTTAACCCAAGGACTTGAACATAAGGTCCCGGATTGTGCCAACTAGAGTGTGTTAAGTTGTGATTTCTTAACTCCCGCTAGTAGCACATGATGCTGATCTTTGACCCAAGTTCTATCTTGTTGATTCCTTGTTAATTGTTACACAATGTATTATCGTCCCTAGTCTGTGTACTTGAGTAGACGCTAATGCTATTGTTCGACCATTCGGAGAAAGATACTAATTGTGTCATTGTCAAATCTCCAGAATGGCTCGAGGAGGCCGTGGAGGCCGTGGTGGTCGCGTGGTAACCACAATGATGATGAGGATGATCTGCCGCCACCACCCTCGATGGCTGAGGTCTTGATGGCCATTGAGGAGAACCGCGGGCGCAATGAGCGTTTGCTTGAGCAGTTGGTGCAGCAGAATGCAC